>CAUYUJ010014505.1:930455-972955 GCA_963575745.1 Prorocentrum cordatum
ACCACGACGTCGAAGGCGCAGGTGGATCAGAAGCAAGAAAACGCGCGATCACTCTTAAGAGCCACCTTGGCTCAAAAAGCACTGTTCAAGGATACTGGACTCTGGTTGTAATTTTCCCCCAGAGCAGATGCTCTACCTCAGGAGTGGAGGTCCTCGATCCTCCAGGGGCGCTGGAAGCACCGCCCTAGGGGAGTGGGCGGGGAGAGGGGGCGCAGAAATCGCCCCGCGTTCTGATTCCCTGTGACCGTTGTCGAGCAGGTCGATGCCGCTGTCCTGGGAGGGGGGACAATAAGAATAATTACCGACGCAGCGACTGGCCCACCCCTCCCAGGGTGCGCTCTGACCAAAGGCTCCGAGATTCCGAGGCGAATCCAGCCGTCGTGGCGGCGAGGCACCCCCATTATTTGATCGCTTCGCTCATTCCGCTGGCCCTGGGCCTCTTGGGGGCCTCTTGGGGACCTCTTGGGAGTCTCTTGGGGCTCCTTGGCGGCGTGTTGGGGGCCCCCAGGGCCTCTTGGGGGGCTCTTGGGGGCCTCTTGGGGCGGGAGGGGGGGTAGTCGATTGCGGCTCCCCCCTCGGAGGCCACGATCCTGAAAAATAGCCCTCCCTTGGAGCGCTCTGGGGACCTGATTGGGACCTGACCGGGACCTGGCCAAGGTACTTTTCGTCCGGGGGCCCCCAGGGGCCGCTCCGCGCGCGCGAACTAGAACTATTGTTAACTAGTTACCGGAGATCTAAACACGCCTCTGGCCCGTTGGGCCAGCGAATTTTCAGCATTCGCAGATCAAGAGCTTCGCCTGCGAGCCAGACACCAACCTGAACATGCACTGCAGCGGCAATGCCCATATGTCACGGAATACCCTGGAGGCGGTGTTACAAATGACCTGAAGATGAGTTCAGCTAATTACTCAGCACGTGCAAGGAAGAAATGGAAAGAAGGAGGAAGGAAGAAGAGAACGAAAGAGTCAATAAGGAGTAAACGAGGGAAGCGCACCTGCTGGGCTCGGACTCCTCTGGAAACGCGTGTGAAAGCAGAGTCCCCAAGGGAGACCGGACCCGCGGGGGCGGCGGGCGGGTCGGGTCCAGCCCGTCGGTCGACGGCGCGTACAAAGTTAAAGGGGGTGGCACAAGGGGGGGGGCCGCTTCTGGGAAGGCGAAGCACCCTCGAGTGCGCGCCGCCACGTCGGGTGACCATGGAGAGTCCTCGTACGCCACGGCCAGGTCGCGGCGCACGGCCTTCGCCGCCGCCCCCGCGGCGCGCGCCTGGCGCCGCCCGAGCAGCCCGGACGCCACCAGCCCAGCCGCGGCCAGCGCCGCCGCGGCCCCGGTGGCCGGCGGGGCGCCAGCGGCCGCCGGCGCGGCCCGGCCGGCCGCCGCTGCGCTGTGCAGAGCCGCGCCCGCTGCGCCAGACGGCGCGGCGAAGGCGGCGCCGCGCGCGCCGAGCAGCGCGGCGGCGCCGAGCGCGGCGGCGGCGAGGGCGGCGGGTGCCGCGGAGCGGGTCATCGTCGGGTCCAGGCCGCCCAGGTGGGCTCGGAGCAGGTGAGGTCGGCGGATCGCGCCACATCACCGATGCGCCGGCGGCGCGGTTCGGTATGGAGTCCGATCTTCTCCACGCATCACCGACGTCGGCGATGCATCGGCGATGCATCAGCGGTGCATCGGCGATGCGGCGCGACTCTCCGACCCCAGCTACTCGGACCCCTTTTGGGCGACCTTCATCGGAGGCGGCGGGCCTTTGAGGTCTGGGCGTCGCTGATTTTTTCACTCCACACCGCACGCTCTCGCTCGGCTTCGGGGGCCCCGCGGGGCCCCCACAGATTGGCCCAGCTCGAATGGTGCGGACCGTGGCGTGCAGGGATCCAGCTTGAAAGTGGCTCCAGATGGGCTCCGAGAAAACCGGTCAACAGGGGCGGCGAGGGCAGATCCGCTCCAAATCGATCCGCGGACCCCGCCCGAGGTCGAAACTGCCCCAGTGTCCGAGCCGCGTCCAGCCGTGGCGAGGAGGGGAATCCGCGAGGCCTGCCTCCTGTTACGAACATACGCGCAATGCATATTTTCGAAACCAACGTGGACTCATGTACATGTGCGTCGTCCTTTCGCTCCTCACCTTCTGCTGGCCGGAACCGGTGCTGGGCCACCTCGGCCACGTTTTGTTTTTGCCGCCAAGGGCTGCAGCACGTCCCGCGACGTCGTATCGGATCTCGGGGGCCGCGCGCTGCACTGTGCGTGCTCCAAGCGGGCTGGCGGGTGGGGATGCGGCACTTCGGGCCCTCTTGGCCTGGGAGCCGAAAGTAGCCAAGGATAGGGGGAAGTCGAGGCTTCCCACGGGATCGAAGACCTTCGACATGAAGGCCCGACCTCCACTGTGGACGTTCGCCATTCATTATGAGGGCGCTTGGTTCCTCCAGCGTGGAAGTTCGACCTCCAGGCTCCGGGAGGTTTTTGAACATCTCCATTCTGGAGTCCAGAATGGAAAGGCGGTTCTGGAACCTTGCGATTTCTGGCAGGGAGGATTAGGAAAGTGTGGAATGAAGAGGAAAAACATGAGGACTAGGAGCAGATAGTAATAATCTTAACCCGAAAAAAGCAAATTTAAGAAAAGGAAGACGGAGAACTCAACCGACACCTGTAAAGCGGGCGCGGGGACGACCCACCCTTGAACCAAACGCCCACCAGAGGTCATCCCCTGCACCCTGATGGCCATGCTATCCGTACTGGAACCTATCACAATAATAGCACCGTTCGAATCTGGTACTCAAACGAGTCCGTCGTGCCCCGTTGGCAATCTAGACGCAAACCGTCCAGACCACTAACAAGTCACTCTGGACTACCTGAGTAGTTACAGCAAGGGAGAACCTTTTACTGACCAAGTTTTTCGTTAAAAAATACCCACAGGAAGGGATCAACGAACCAGCTTCGCTAAGTCACGACAGGGCGATTTGGCCCCCGCGGCGCCAACCGCAAAAACGTTATGGCGCCCGTGGCAGGGGCGGAGTTGCTCCCTTCATTGGCCATGGGACTAACCATGACAAGTCAGCCAACCTCTCCAACAATAGCAGCAAACGGTTCACCGAGGAAACGGTCAATCAACTCACCTGCTGCTTCTCGAACACACTTCAAGAGAGCAGCCACTCACCAACGTGGTTTGCAACGTCGCATTTTGCGATAGCAGTTCGCCTTGTTGCCCGCCAACTTTCTATCGCCAAATTGCCCCCCTGCGCGGTGCCGGCGGCCGCCGGCTTTCTGTTGCCACGTTTCCCCCTTTGACCGGCGCGCCGACGTCAAGGTCGCGAACCTGCGTCGGCAATCTGGTCACCAGTCGCCCCCGCTACGGACGAGGTCGCTGTAGCTGGATCTTGGAGCGGCCTTCTGTCGCGCTCCTCGCTCAGCCGCGCTGCGGGGTGGGCGTAGACGAGCTTGCCCTCCGCGTCGTCAAGGGCGAACTCTGTCGATGCCCCCCTTCGCCGTGGGATCTGCTCACATGTCGCGGGCGTCGCGCCGCAACGTGTCAGACAACTGCTCGGTGCGAAGCTGGCCCGCTTGCCACAGCAGGCGGCCTGCCGTGCCGTTCTCCGGCGGCGGGCGCACGCGGCCCACGGCAGCGCCGAGAAGACAGTCGAGCCGTCCGCGACGAGCTCGGCCGGCAAAGCGCGACCACCACTTCCCCCTCAGCTTCCTGATCTCGTCTGCCACGGCGAGTCCTCGCGCCATCTCGCGAAGCGCGAGGAGGCGCGCCTGCGGCCTGTCAGCTGCTTCGCATCTCGCGAGCAGCCCGGGGCCGAATGATGATCCACGCGCGAATTTGTGCGATCGGCCCACAGCGTCGGGTAAGTGGCAGAACCGTGTAACAATGCTGCGGCACGTGCCCAGACGCATGTTCTCGGCGTCCCTCGTGCTATAACCCGTCTCCTCCTCGCGCTTGAAAAAGCCGTCGCAGTGCGCGCAGATCTGGCTAGCGCACTCCATCGTCGGGTAGACGACGCGCGCCTTGATCTTCTGCGTGGCCAGAACAGAGTTCAGCTGCACGATGCGCCTGACTAGCAGCTCGCTCTTGGCCTGCTCCAGCGCGACGACGCGCGCGGCGCCGCGGCGCCGCGCGAGCAGCGCGCGGGAAGCTGCCCAGAGTAGGGGGGCAAACAAGTTCGGGAGTGGACCCTCGGCGGGCTCGTCGGCCATCGACTTGAGCAGGTCAGCGTGCCTCATGGGCGCAGCGCGTCGATGCACTCGTCCTGGTCGAGTGTCGCGCCACCGTCGACGCTGCGGTGTTGGAGGACGCCGCAGTGGGCGAAGTGGTCGTAGCCCCCCTTCCTCGTGCCGAATGCGCTCTCGATGTGGCAGATGAGACGCTCGACGCGCCCCCTGCGTCCTGCCATCTTGAGGTCGTCAACGCGCTCGGACAGCATGACCACTAACTCCGGGGCGCCAACGCCACGGGTGCCGGACGACTCGCGCTTGACCTCAAGCCCCGGGCCCCGCCGCGTCGGCTCGGCGCCGCGCTCCGCTGAGCGCGTCGCGCGTCGGCCCCCGCGGACCCGCAGAAGCTGTCTCAAATGATATTGGCTGGCCGGGCGGCGATGTCGAGCAGGGGCTGTTGTGGGCCGAACGCCAGTCGTGGAAAATATGACGGCCGCGGGATGGAAGCATCATCCAGATCACTAAGGCAGCGCCAGGGGCACAACGACAATCGCGACCAGGCAACTTGAAATGCCACATGCAGGGAAGCATTGTTTGACCGACCTGAAACGATGAGCACACCTAGGCAAAACCATACCTCAAGTCCCAATGCGCCTCAGGGAACCCACCGGGCCCCGCGGGCCAGCTCGATGCGCTTGGAGACTTGCTTTGCGCCGCTCGGAGAAGACGCGCCCGCCCCTGCCCAGCCCGCGCGGGGGCTGCCGAACTGACCACTCAAAGGTCCTCTGAGGCTCCCTGGGCCATCCTGCAAGTTTAGCGCGAAGGGCCCCGATGGGAGCCCCGCCGAACGTTCCGCTGCCGCTGTTCGGACGGGCCCATATCGGCGCACCCCCTCGCGCGCGTCGTCGCACCAAAACGAGCTCAACCGAAGGTCCCTTTCGAGCAGCTCGCACGCGCCCCAGACGCCCGGGGACTCGGCGCCGGCGCCGAGGGCGCAGCGGCGGACGCTGAGGGCCACGTTTCCGCGTTGGCCCGCCCGCGGTGCCATCGATCGGCGCCGCATGTTTTTCGACGCGGAGGCGCGTCGCGGGGGCGAAGGATAGCGCGCTCCCGCCCCCGGGGACCGACAATCTTACGTCGACGCGTCGGATGTTCAACGACGCGCCGCTGATTTGGCCAACCACGTCCAAGGCCCAGGGGGGGCGAGGGTGGAGACCATTCGCCTCGCGTCCGCCTGAGAACTGGAGAGAGAAGCCGCGGGGCGGCATGAAAAAGTTGCCAGAGGGCGCCCAGAGTGGCGCGACGACCACGAAATCACGCGCGTGACAAAAATGCGGCGCAAATTTGTTGTGCATCATTAAAAATGAATGTTGGCCATGCAAATTTGCCATGACATTTTCATGCCGAATTCGCGCCGGATTCATGCCGGAATTCATGCCAGCATCCACGCCGCGCGTCGCGCCTTCTCGCTGCGCGGGGGCGGGCACCAGGGGGCGCGCTTCGTCGCTCCAACGGATTGTCGCGCAAGGCCGACAGGGCTTTCGCCCTTCAACTGAACGGGATCAGAGGGGGGCGCGGATGGGGAGGGAGGAGGAGAAGGAGGAGGACGAGGAGGAAGGGGCGGGGGGACGCTCGCGCGCGCGCGCCGGGGCGCGGCCCCGCTGGGAACAGAGCGGTGGCGCCGCGGCGCCGAGATACTGCGGCGCATGGCAAAGCATGCGTTCGAGGCACATAACAAATTACGTGCGTCAGAAGAGGGGAGGGAGGAGGGAGAGGCATCCTTGTTGTCGGAATCGTCAAATGTGCGCACCGTGGATAGTGAAGCCATCGTTGGTGCTTTCCGCTCGCATGGTCGCATGGCAGTCGCACATTTAGGAGCTATAATCGGAGCCGAAGTCGGAGACATGGGATCCAGGAAGGGAGCCGGGATCCAGGAGCGGAGCCGGACCCGGAAAAATGAAATAGAGGATGGAAGTTGGAGTCGGAAAATGGGGGCCGGAATCGGACCCCGGGTCGGAAGGATGCGAGCCCGGGTCGGAACGGGAGCCGGAGAAATGGGATCCAGCGATGGAGCCCGAGTCGGAAAGATGGGATGGGATAGTCGGAAATTCGGGGGCTGGAGTCGGAGAGATGGGAGGGGGAGGGCGGGGAGGAGGGGGAGGAGGAGGAAGACAAGGGGGAGGGGGGGGAGGATGAGGATGGGATGAGGAGGATGAGGATGAGGATGATGAGGATGATGATGATGATGATGATGAGGAGGAGGAGGAGGAGGAGGAGGAGGAGGAGGAGGGAGGAGGAGGAGGAGGAGGGGGGAGGAGGAGGAGGAGGAGGAGGAGGAGGAGGAGGAGGAGGAGGAGGAGGAGGAGGAGTAGGAGGAGGTGGCGGGAAAATGAGCAGGGAGGGGCGGAGGAGGGAGACTGAACAGGGGGATGAGGAGAAGGGTTGCCAGGGCTGGAAAGGGCGGAAATGGTGGACGAAGAGGAGCAGGGGGGCAGGGCGACGGGCAGGAATAGGAGGCACCCCCGAAGCACGTTGGCCAGCGCGAGCTACGTACTGCAATCTATGCGGGGCAATCTATGCGCTGGACTCCACGCGGCGCGCGCTACGTGGTGCGATGCGCGTAGCGCCCGGCAATGCTGGCTGGTTCCCCACTGTCGGGCGCGACGCGTGTGGGCGGGCGGTCGGATTGAGCCCGTGGGCGCGCGCGGTCGCCCCATCTGACGGCGCGGCGCGGGGGGGGGGGGGGGGGCAACATCGCGAAATTGCGATAGGACACGGCGAGCCAGGCCAACGGAGAAAGAACATTTAGTGGCACCCGTCAAAATCACCTTACGCGAGAGAGGGGGCGGTGGAAGGTGGCGCCAGCTAAGGCAAATCAGACATTTTCCTCGAGTAAGAGGCCTCGCGCACGATGCGGGGGCGAGCATCGCGCGCTTGTGGATGAAGCGTTTGGGCCCATCGCGACGCGCGAACAGGCCCCGCTGCCCCAAGTCCCCGAGACC
The DNA here is from genome assembly GCA_963575745.1 of Prorocentrum cordatum. Taxonomy (NCBI): domain Eukaryota; class Dinophyceae; order Prorocentrales; family Prorocentraceae; genus Prorocentrum; species Prorocentrum cordatum. The sequence goes on from CAUYUJ010014505.1 coordinate 937,592, forward strand.
ACCCATCAAGCCGAAAGCGGGAGAGGAGGGGGTGAGAGCTTGAGACGGGGGCACACAACTTGAACGCGATACACTCGGGACGGCACCACCTTCATCTACAAACGCCCCCCGCCCCCTCACGAACGCCCCGCTGCCCCGCCCACTTAAGGGGGCGGGGGGAGGAGATGAAAGACGAGGCCCGGAAAACTCATTATCCAAGGACAACGCACATTTAGAGGCACCCGTCAAAATCGCCTCACGTGAGAGAGGGGGGCTGCGAAAGGCGGCGCCAGCAAAGACGCGTCAATTTCCTCCAGCGAGAGGCCTCGCGCGCGATGCTGAGGCGAGCATCGCGCGCTGGTGGATGGAGCTGTTGGGCCTGTCGCGACGCGCGAACAGGCCCCGCTGCCCCGCGCAGCATGGCCAGCGTCTGGCCGTGACGTTCCAGGCTGGGCGGGAGGGCGCACAGGTACGGCCGCAACATGAATTGACAAAAACTTGAGCTGAAGCGAACCGCTCATTGGCCAAACGCTCATCATTCTCGCGCCTGCTCAGGGCGCCGACTGGCGCGGAGCAGCTCTGCGCCTTTCTCGAGGACGTCTGCCGGCGCGACCCGTCTCGCTGCGACCGGGGCGCGGGTTTTCATGTATCTCATCGCACTCTTCTCCGATGCCCACCGCCCTCTCCATTGCATCTGCCACGCCGCCCCGCAGCCAACTGCCGCGTCGTGGCTCGGCCCAGAGTGGCGGGCCGAGTGGGCCGGAAAAGCTGCCGCTCCGCAGGACACGTCGGCAGCGGTCAGCCGTCGTGCTGAAGAGTAGTTCGTCCTGCTTTCTCGAACCTCGCCGTCGCAATGCCATCTGGGCCACGTGCTCACGGTCGATCGGGGCGCCCCGCCTCGCGCCCGTCTTGGCGCGCCCGCCCCGCTCGATCACCCCGAGGCGGAGCGCGACCGCGGGTTCCCCGTCGGCGCCGTCGGTGACCATCGCGCCCCCGACTCGCAGGCTGAGGAGCTCGGCCGAGCGGAGGTAGGCGCCCAGCGCCAGCTCGAACCCCTCGGCGACCTCGACCTGCCCAGAAACTCGCATCGTCATCATCGGCAGGTCATGCTGCAGGGCGCATTGCAAGAAGCGCCGCACGTTGGGAATGTAGCAGCCCAGTGCCGCCTTGGCCGCGACGGAGAAGGGCAGCAAAGACAGGTCCCCCTCGGCTCGTGCTCGGGTGCCCATGTCCACCGAATGGCTGCGCTCCGCTTCGTTCCGCCGATGGGTCCTCCCCGTCTTCTTGTCCTGTGCGCGGTGCCGCAGCCTCTCCTCGGGGACCGCCATCGTGGGGAGTACCAGGGAGCTCGCCAGCATCCAACGGAGGTGTCGGTCCAGTCTAGAGCTCCCCAACTTCGGCGAATAACGTGGCGACGTTGACCCTCGGAGCCGGGTTCCGTGTGCCCTCTGCCACGAGGGTGACCCGTCTTGGGGGCCTCCTGGGCCGGCTTTTGGGCCTCTTGGGCCGTCTTGGGGGATTCCGTGAGCCCCACAGGACGACCCTTTTGGGCCGTCTTGGGCCCTCTTGGGGCTCTTCGGGGGCGTCTGGGGCACTGTGAAGACGAAGCAAGCGAGTATGCTGAAAACGCACGCTTTACGAAAGGAATCGGTAGACTTTTTGCCTCTTGAAAGCCCTCTTGGGGCCCTCTTCGGCCATCTTCGAGCCATCTCGGGCCCTCTTGGGGCGCTCTTGGGCGTCTTGGGGCCCTCTTGGCCTCGCTGATGCTGTCTTGTGGGCCTCTTGGGCTGCTGTCTTTGGGGCCTCTTGGGCCGTCTTGGGCGGGATCGTGGACCCCACAGGACGCCTGGGGCGGCCATGCCAACAGGTGGCACCACCCCACCCCCGCCCTCTGGCAGGCCTCTTGGGACGTCTCGGAGACTTCTTCGACCGTCTCGGGACCAACTTGGGCCGTCTTGGGCGACTCGGGGCCTTGTTCGGCCTTCTTGGGGCCCGTTTTGGGGCTAACTTGGGCCGTCTTGTGCAGACCTTGGGCCGCCCTCTTGGTCTGTCTTGAGGGCCTCTTGGGACTGCTTTAGGCACTCTTGGGCAAGTCTTCGGAGCTTTTTGGGCCGTCGTCAAACCCGTGAAGGCCGAAGCGTCGCATATGTTGAACATGTACGTTTCCCAATAGGAATTGAACGATTCTGGCCTCTTGGAGCCCTCTTGGGAGTGGACGCTTGCCTCTCAGCGCATGCGAAGAGACTAGAGCCCAAAGGGGTACACAGTGTCATCTGCACCTCAGGGCGTGTTAGAAAGCCCGTTAGCTGACTGTTTTAGCGATGTGTGTATGTGTGTGTTTGTGCGTGTGTGTGCGACAAACGGCTGGGCGCGAGCGTGACCCATATGAACGGCTTGGCCAGGAAGGTGGTGCACTGAGTTCGATACTCGCCACTTACGCCACCTCCCGCATGACGAGGGAGGGGAAGGAAGGGAGGCAGGTAGGGGTTCGAGGCTCGAGGTTTGTGGTCGCTCTATTTCGGCCTCCAGGGGGCTTCCAATCACCACCGTTTGATTCCCGTCGCAGCCCCGGTGAAAACACATATGTTGACTACAAGGCGCTATAGCAAGACGCTAGAGAAGGCGAGCCTGATCGCCCGCAGCGCCAAAGAAGGGGCGCATTCACATGACAAAAGTGCTAGTTGCTATCAGTTTTCGGCCGACGACCTAGACGATCAGTCGGTCCGCCAGGGCCGACGGCCATGCCACGGGCGGAGGCTAAACTCTGGAGGCCCGAACTATGGCCCGAAGTTCCGGAGCTTCCGGGAGCCTTCGATTAGGGAGGGCACTTGAGTCAAGGGTCGCCTTCTTGGCCTTCGGGGAGCCCCCTCGCCGCCGCGGTTGGACACAGCTCGGAAAACTGAAGCGTGTGGACCCCGGGAGAATAACCGCCGTTGTCTCAACTGCAATACGAAGCCAGAACATCGGACCTGGACAAATCGGCGACCTCCTCCTACTCCTCCTCCTCCTCCTCCTCCTCCTCCTCCTCATCATCATCATCATCCTCCTCCTCCTCCTCCTCGTCCTCCTCCTCCTCCTCCTCTCCCCATCTCTCTCAGACACTCTAGGAGGTGGGGAGGAGGGAGCGAAGTGGGGGGTGGGGGGGGGCAATGAGGATGGGGAGGAGGAGCAGGATAAGGAAGAACAACTTACCACGCTCACTCAACCCCTGAAACTGCATCTGGCAGGTTGACGTCGCGATGACGTCGGCGCTGCTTTCTGGCATCGCATGGATTGTTTGAACTTGAACTACCGCGGCTTTCCGACATCGCTGTCTGGCGGCATCGGCCGATTCTGGGCCACAGGCGGCGTTCAACCGTGAACGCCCGCGCCAGCGTCGCCGTCGCATCGACGCGGCTCGAATATGCAATAAAGGAGCACACGACAAGTCCTGTGAGCGGGGCTGCAGTAACTCTGGTGAGAAGGAAGGAATGGAGCGGAGGGGAAGGAGGAAGAGGAGGAGGAGGCGCAGGATGAGGAGGATGAGGAGGAAGAGCAACTTGCCCCGCTCACTGATCCCCTGAAGTTGCATACTGAAGCACGCACGCTCTTCTCCCGAACGTCTCGGGGGGGCATCAACCGACCGCCTCACCGATCCTGGCCAGTCCCAGCCCGGGCCCAGACTCCCATAGCATCGAAAACCTCTAGAATGCAGATGCGACTCTTATTCTGGATCATTAGTTCACCCATTCTGAAGTTTCTTTCCTCCAGCACGGAGGCACGACATCCAGAATTGAGGTGTTGGATCTTCTGGGCAGGGCCGGTGTGGTAGTCAGTTTACTCCAATGCGCCGAAGAGGGGGGCCAGAAAGATGCGGGGTAGCTCATGATGGCTCAAGTCGTGCGCGCGGGCGAGAGAGGGCCAGGGGACGTATTGAACAAAGAAGAAGAAGAAGAAGAAGAAGAAGAAGAAGAACACAAACAACAATGAAAGCAGAAGGAGGAGGACAGGGGGGCCTGAAATCTAGTAGATTTCATGGCCCCATATCATGATATATCCCCCCCTGGGTCTCACCCCCTCGATGCCTGGCTGGGTCAAAACTCTGGTCTCCGGCGGCTGTTCGGGACGATCTCGGTACCCCCAGAAAGCTCTCGACCAGGCGCAACTGCTGGAGAGCATCCAGAGACAACAAGACCTCCAAGAACGAACGGCGACTTCCCCCCCTGAGTGTAGCCGCCACCCACCTCTTCGACGCCCCCGATTGACGTCCCCCGAAAGTCTGGCCACGGCCCCGCAGCGGTGCCTTCATCGGGGCGGCGTGCTGCATGCCGCCGGCCGACTCCGACGGCCAGAGGCCCGGGCCTCGGGCAGGTGCGGGCCGCTGCGCGCCGCGTCGCTGCCGGCAGGCGACGGCCCACTCGGGCCTCCGAAGGAGTGGCTCGTTCCGCGCCGCCGTTCCTCCTCGCCGTTCGACTGCTGACTACCTACCAGACCACCCCAACCCAACCCGAAGACCCGAATTTCGGGTTGGGGGGGGCACGGGCTTCATGTTGTTTTTGTTTAAAATGTTTCCCGCCCCCCCCCCAACTGAAAATGGAGGGCAAATTGAGGCCTTCGGGTTGGGTTGGGGTGCTTTGGTGGGTGGTGAACTGCGGGGGCAGCCTTCGGGACCCGGTGCCACCAGGAGCTCGTCCCGGAGGGCGGACAAGCTGCCCCCCGGGGACGGGGGCGTCGAGGCCTCCAGGGCCTGCGGACTGGAGCAGTCGGTCCGTCGGATGTCTGCGCCTCGGTGTCTCAAGTCAAGTCAAGGGTTGCGCCCTCACGGCTCACTGACAGGGACCCCGTACGCGCAAACCGGTTGCGGGCAATATCACGGGGCCACGGGCGACACCCAGGCTCTGCACAAACTGCGGACGGGGGTAAGCACAATCATCCAAGCTCACACGAATTTCGAGGTCTGGACCCCCGCGGGTCCAGCATCTGGGCCCGGGTGCCCTCGGGGAAGCGGGCTGTATCGAGCGGGGGCCACGGCGGCTGGCCATGAAGGGGGGGCAAAACGGGCCGCGCGCGCACAGTTTGAAGCCGACTGCGGGGCCTCCGTTGGGGTCGGCGCACGGAAGATCCAAGACATCCGCGCGGAGCTCCAGGAGCTCATCTGGTCAGGCAATTCGGTTTCCCTCTGCGCAGGGCAGGTTCTTGCCGTGACGGCCCCGACGTTGGTTTCCGACACCGCATGGATCGTTCAACCTGGGTCGGCGGCGAGCCCGGTGGAGAAGAGCAGAGCGAGCGAAGGGCAAGCTGCGCAGACATGTGCTTTCGAAGGTCCGCGCAGAGGCGCCTGAGACACAGGCAGCAGGGTCCAGCCGCGATCCAAGCAATCCGCGCGAAACTCCGAACGTGTATCTTTATGGTAGTCTTCTTCTTCGATAGGGCAGGCGAAGACTGCCCGACTCCACCGAAAGGTGCTACACTGATACAAGTGATCGTGCTTCGATCGACTGCTGCATTAGTTTGATGGCCGTTGGATCTTGCTGCTCAGGCCGCCGCCGCATGTGCCCTGTTCTGAAAACCCAGAACTCTTCAAAAGTCTGGGCATCTCTTGGAGAGCCGATTCTCCACTTCCGCGGAGCCGCCCTCGCTTTACTTCCGCCGGCCTCCCGCCGAGGAATATAGCTACTAACCTCTTGATCCGTCGAAGGCGAGGCCCTCTCTGGAACGCCCCACGTGAAGCGGGCGGGGGACGACGCCGCTGGGGGCTCCGTGATGACACGCGCTCGCAGCCAGCTTGCCGGACCGGCCCCCGAGTCCAGGCTTGGCCCCAGGGAAGGCCGATCGGGGATCGAGTGGGACGATCGACGATCGACGAACGAGGATCGAGGCATCGAGGGGAGGAGGAGGAGGAGGAGGAGGAGGAGGAGGAGGAGGAGGAGGAGGAGGAGGCTCGAGGAGGAGGCTCGAGGAGGAGGATCGAGGAGGAGGATCGAGGAGGAGGCAGGCGAGAAAAAAACCAAAAGCTCCACCAGTCCAGGCGGGGGCACCCTCGACCGCCGGACTGGGCGCTCTGGAGCCGGCGGCCGAGGCAAGCTCGGGCAGCAGCATCGCGGGGACTCGGCGCCGTTCGCAGGGAGGCAGCAGCAGAGGATTCCAAGATGACAGAAATCAAGGAGCAGCTGCTCTTCCGCTGCAGCCATCGTGCTACCACAGGGAACGCTGAATAAGGAGGGAAGGGGCTTCTCTGGCCACTGCGAGCCTCGGCCACAAACCGGATTCCCGACCTAGATCAAAGGAGCGGCTTGCAAACCAGAGCCCAAAGTCGCCCTTATTCCAGCGTCTTGGCCGCAGCCCAAAACCGCAAGAGGGGGGGGGGAGAGGGAGGGGGAAGCGAGGCCAGCCCCAAGGCCCCGGGCTGACGGGAGAGGGAGTAACGGGACGAGGGGCCAGGGGCGGAGGGGACGAGCGGGGAACACGAGAGCCCCGAGCCCCCTCAGGGAGAGCCGCGCGGGCCCGGCCAACAGCGGCGAGCTCCCCCCTTGGGACGCCGGCGGCGGCACCCCCAACGCAGGCCTCCGACGCCGACTCCCCGTCGTTGCCCCAGGATGTCTTCAGTACTCGAGCGTGCTGGCTTGGGGGCTCCGGCAAGGGGTGCAGACGACCAGCAAAGACCTTCAAAATGGAGGTTCGGCCTCCGTTCTGCAGGCGTTTCTTTTCCTCCGTTATGGATGTCTTTTCCTATAACGGAAGTTCGACCTCTAGGATGGAGGTTTTCGGTCCTCTGGGGAGGAGGAGCGGAGGAGCAGGAAGGGATGGGGAGGGCAAGGGGGACGACGAGGAGGGGACGAAGACCAGAAGGAAAAAGAGCCGCTTCCTCCGCTCACTGGAACCCCTGAAACGGCATAGTGGACATACATTACATACGGGAGTCCGTAATTCAGCCCTTGATCGGCTTTCGACGGCCGCGGGGACCGAAAGCAGCCACCAGATGCCGAGAATGCCAGAAGCCCCGCCCCCCACCCTGGTTTTCCCAAGGCGACGGAAGCCTGGGAATGAGGCGGAAGTCGGCCCAAATTCTGGCCAGCTCCAGCATTTACAAGCAAAACTCGCTCGTAGGCAATCACATCTCGAAGGCTTCCAGATGCCGACGAAGACAACCAATAACCACTAGTCCCACCCCAGCGCCTGCAGCGCCGAAGCGGGGGCACCGGAAGCCCTGAGAACTGTCTGAAATTTGAAGACTTCCGGAAACCCAGACAAGTGAACCACTAGAACAACTGGATCCCTGGAATCTGTAAGAATTGGGAAGACCGACGCCATCATCACCACTGCCAGCGCGAGGAGCCAGGGGGAGTTCTCCTGGTGGCGTGGTCCGCCCTCCCTGCTCGAGACATCTCCAGTCTCTAGCTCAGCGAGATATCGGAGATCTCGCTGGACGTGCCACCCCCTGGTGGTGGTGTCGCGTCTTCTTCTTCTTATTCCCAACCAACCTGTGTTGTTGGGTCCTCGTTTTGAAGAGACGGTGGCCCGCGTCTCCTCCTCCTCTCCTCCTCCTCCCCCTCCTCCCTCCTCCCATCATCATCATCATCATCATCATCATCATCATCATCATCATCATCATCATCATCATCATCATCATCATCATCATCATCATCATCATCATCATCATCATCATCATCATCATCATCATCATCATCATCATCATCTCGTCATCATCATCACCCCATCACTTCGGCACACCCCTCACACGTTTCGTGGCCCCACAGGGAGCTCCACCGAAGGCCCCAGTGCTGCCGTCCGCATGCGTCCCGCACACCCATTTCGGCACACCCCTCACACGTTTCGTGGCCCCATAGGGAGCTCCACCGAAGGCCCCATGGCTGCCGTCCGCATGCGTCCCGCACACCCATTTCGGCACACCCCTCACACGTTTCGTGGCCCCACAGGGAGCTCCACCGAAGGCCCCATGGCTGCCGTCCGCATGCGTCCCGCACACCCATTTCGGCACACCCCTCACACGTTTCGTGGCCCCACAGGGAGCTCCACCGAAGGCCCCATGGCTGCCGTCCGCATGCGTCCCGCACACCCATTTCGGCACACCCCTCACACGTTTCGTGGCCCCACAGGGAGCTCCACCGAAGGCCCCAGTGCTGCCGTCCGCATGCGTCCCGCACACCCATTTCGGCACACCCCTCACACGTTTCGTGGCCCCATAGGGAGCTCCACCGAAGGCCCCATGGCTGCCGTCCGCATGCGTCCCGCACACCCATTTCGGCACACCCCTCACACGTTTCGTGGCCCCACAGGGAGCTCCACCGAAGGCCCCAGTGCTGCCGTCCGCATGCGTCCCGCACACCCATTTCGGCACACCCCTCACACGTTTCGTGGCCCCATAGGGAGCTCCACCGAAGGCCCCATGGCTGCCGTCCGCATGCGTCCCGCACACCCATATCGGCACACCCCTCACACGTTTCGTGGCCCCACAGGCGCTCCACCGAAGGCCCCAGTGCTGCCGTCCGCATGCGTCCCGCACACCCATTTCGGCACACCCCTCACACGTTTCGTGGCCCCATAGGGAGCTCCACCGAAGGGCTGCCGTCCGCATGCGTCCCGCACACCCATTTCGGCACACCCCTCACACGTTTCGTGGCCCCACAGGGAGCTCCACCGAAGGCCCCAGTGCTGCCGTCCGCATGCGTCCCGCACACCAGGTGTGTGGCGTGCCGACATGGGCGTCGCGGCGCGCGGGCGCTGCCGTCGGGGTTCCCAGGGAAGCCCCCTGCAGAGGCGACGCTCAGAGTCACGAGTACCGAGAGTCACGCAGACCCAAACTGTTCACAGTCGTATACATACATTTACACTGGGCGTATCCATGCACGCATTCATGCGAATAGAATCAATCGCGCGCAGATTCATTCATAATCAGACTCGCTCGCGATCCGACTCGCACGCGCTCAAGCTTTCATATTCGGACCTATCGTCTTCGTTCGTGTTGTGTACACTGCCACGCATTTCGGCACACCCCTCATACGGCTCGTGGCCCCATAGGGAGCGCCACCGAAGAAGATATTCACAATTGCGGTACTCTCAACTGCATATGGTTGGGTCCTTCGCCAGGCTAATTATTTTTCTTAGCATTATGTTTCTTCTTATGTTTATCCTGATTATTCTTACTATCATTATGATTACTATTAGTATCAGTTGTCCTCTTCTTCTTCTGCCTCCGAATCCGAAGCCGCAACCGATTTTTGCTCCGATGCGCGGCCCCTGCCCAGATCGTCGTCTGACGGCCCGAAACTGGCCTCCAGACGGCGATACCCACGAAAGACTTCCGTCTTGATTTTGATCAAGACGTCAGAAGTCTGGGATCGCAACTCTCAAGGTCGATCCACGGACCTCTTCCGGGGTGCGCTCTGACCAAGAATTCGATGGAAACCCAGCCGTGGCGACGAGGGCGGTCAAGGATGCCCAGAAGGAGTAGCAAACATCCAAAACCTCGAACCTCGAAGCTCGGACTCCGAACCCCGCTCAAAATCGGTCCATGGACGGATACACCCTGGCCGCTTTTTCACCCCCGATTGCGTTCTGACGGCCCCGAAGGCCAAAAGGGGTCCCCCCAAAGGCCGAACCTATGGAAAAACTCCCGATTCGATCCCCGAGTCAAGCCTTGTACTATGCAATGATGCAACCTCCTTACCCTCAGGCGCTGATATCCGCCTAAGGCGTCCGTCTGCGCAGGCAGGTTTTGGATGCTACTTTAGATTGCCAAGTTTGTTGCCTGTGTGCTTCTTTGGGTTGGAACGCCGCAGTAGATGTGGGCGGATTCTCTGGACACCCGCCCAAGGCCGCCCACCGAGAGACAGCGGGGGCGCCATTCCCACGACCGGCTGCGGTGTCTATGAAGGTGGCTATGAAGGTCTACATGGGCTACAGTGGACGTAGCAGAACCCCTTACCACAACCCTCCAGGAGGGTGCACTGCTCGACGGGCCTCACTTGGGAAGAGGGGGAGGGGGAGGAGAAGGATCAGGAGGAGGACCAGTGCAAACACAAGACTCACTAACGATGTTGGAATAAAACCTCCCACCAAGCTCCCTCTTCACAGGCCCCATGCAACAATTTATTTCCACCGAGGAACGTGCCCGTTTGGAGACAACTGTTTGATGATATTGAAGCGTATCAAAACACCATTATCGGGACCCGAACGCCACGAAGATCCACGAAACAACATGACTACTGCGTCCGTGCCAGAACACCGTTCCTGGGGATTCATCAGCGCGAATCAATGTAACTGTTGCGCCGTGACATTCCTGAACCGCTCCAAAACATTGCTTCTGGTGCGTTGAATCCGTAAAACGCTTGAACATGTTTTTTTTCCCAACCATCCTGTGGTGTTGGGTCCTCGTTTTGAAGAGACAGCGCCCCGCGTCCCACCTCCTCTCCTCCTCCTCCTCTCCTCGCCCTCCTCCCTCCTCCCCCTCCTTGCCTCTGCTCTCGGCACGCCCCTCACACGCTTCGTGGCCCCATAGGGAGCTCCACCGAAGGCCCCAGTGCTGCCGTCCGCATGCGTCCCGCACACCAATTTCGGCACACCCCTCACACGTTTCGTGGCCCCATAGGGAGCTCCACCGAAGGCCCCAGGCTGCTGCCCGTCCGCATGCGTCCCCGCATGCACCCATTTCGGCACACCCCTCACACGTTTCGTGGCCCCATAGGGAGCTCCACCGAAGGCCCCATGGCTGCCGTCCGCATGCGTCCCGCACACCCATTTCGGCACACCCCTCACACGTTTCGTGGCCCCACAGGGAGCTCCACCGAAGGCCCCAGTGCTGCCGTCCGCATGCGTCCCGCACACCCATTTCGGCACACCCCTCACACGTTTCGTGGCCCCATAGGGAGCTCCACCGAAGGCCCCAGTGGCTGCCGTCCGCATGCGTCCCGCACACCCATTTCGGCACCCCTCACACGTTTCGTGGCCCCATCTCCACCGAAGGCCCCAGTTTCCCGCATGCGTCCCGCACACCCATTTCGGCACACCCCTCACACGTTTCGTGGCCCCATAGGGAGCTCCACCGAAGGCCCCATGGCTGCCGTCCGCATGCGTCCCGCACACCCATTTCGGCACACCCCTCACACGTTTCGTGGCCCCACAGGGACAGGGAGCTCCACCGAAGGCCCCAGTGCTGCCGTCCGCATGCGTCCCGCACACCCATTTCGGCACACCCCTCACACGTTTCGTGGCCCCATAGGGAGCTCCACCGAAGGCCCCATGGCTGCCGTCCGCATGCGTCCCGCACACCCATTTCGGCACACCCCTCACACGTTTCGTGGCCCCACAGGGAGCTCCACCGAAGGCCCCAGTGCTGCCGTCCGCATGCGTCCCGCACACCCATTTCGGCACACCCCTCACACGTTTCGTGGCCCCACAGGGAGCTCCACCGAAGGCCCCATGGCTGCCGTCCGCATGCGTCCCGCACACCCATTTCGGCACACCCCTCACACGTTTCGTGGCCCCACAGGGAGCTCCACCGAAGGCCCCATGGCTGCCGTCCGCATGCGTCCCGCACACCCATTTCGGCACACCCCTCACACGTTTCGTGGCCCCACAGGGAGCTCCACCGAAGGCCCCAGTGCTGCCGTCCGCATGCGTCCCGCACACCCATTTCGGCACACCCCTCACACGTTTCGTGGCCCCACAGGGAGCTCCACCGAAGGCCCCAGTGCTGCCGTCCGCATGCGTCCCGCACACCCGGCCCACGTTTCGTGGCCCCATAGGGAGCTCCACCGAAGGCCCCATGGCTGCCGTCCGCATGCGTCCCGCACACCCATTTCGGCACACCCCTCACACGTTTCGTGGCCCCACAGGGAGCTCCACCGAAGGCCCCAGTGCTGCCGTCCGCATGCGTCCCGCACACCAGGTGTGTGGCGTGCCGACATGGGCGTCGCGGCGCGCGGGCGCTGCCGTCGGGGTTCCCAGGGAAGCCCCCTGCAGAGGCGACGCTCAGAGTCACGAGTACCGAGAGTCACGCAGACCCAAACTGTTCACAGTCGTATACATACATTTACACTGGGCGTATCCATGCACGCATTCATGCGAATAGAATCAATCGCGCGCAGATTCATTCATAATCAGACTCGCTCGCGATCCGACTCGCACGCGCTCAAGCTTTCATATTCGGACCTATCGTCTTCGTTCGTGTTGTGTACACTGCCACGCATTTCGGCACACCCCTCATACGGCTCGTGGCCCCATAGGGAGCGCCACCGAAGAAGATATTCACAATTGCGGTACTCTCAACTGCATATGGTTGGGTCCTTCGCCAGGCTAACTTTCCAGAATGCACGTTGCTTGGACTTTCCGGTCGGTCGGCCCCCCGGCCGGCGACCGCGTAGATTGGACTGACACAAAAAAGCGAGCTTAGAGCATGGAGGTGGGGGAGCGCCTGGGAGGCTGGTGCGTCACTCCCCTGCCCTCCACGGATCTCGGCTCCCGGGTGGAGCGACCCCGCCCCGTGGGTTCCGCTTGCCGCAGCGATCGCTCCGCGAACGTGCCAGCTCAAGCGGAGAAAAAACCGAGTGGCAAGAGAACAGAGGAGGAGGAGGAGAGGAGAAGGGAAGGCTGATACGAAAATGCCCAAATTCGTATCGTCAAGTACCGTGCGTTGCATGGCGGAGAACTAAATCGCACCCAGCGGTGATAATCGAAGGGAAAATAACTACACACAGAACTGAGCAAATCCCGGGTCAGCGCCAGCCCACTCTAGCGAGTCCGGGCGCCCCACTGACCATCGGCATGCCCCCAGGGGTGCCGCGCAACATGGCGACACAGTCAGGAGAATGGTGCGAAAAAAGAGTAAGGGGGACAGAAGAAGGCGGAAGGGAAGAAGAGGGGAGGAAGGGAGAGGGGAAAGAGAGAGGAACGCAACCTTCTGGTTGTCCGGCGGGTGCCGGGAGTTGTCGGAGAGACCGCGCGCGCTAAGCCAACGGCACTAGAGAATAGCGGGAGGCGGGAGGAGAGATGCCACGTCACGACCGCATTCAGACGATGAAGTAGTGGATGCTGTAGGTGTTGCTGTTGCCCTAACGGGCCCTGTTGGCGTAGTGCTCGGCCAGGGGTGCGCGGAGAGCCACGCCGTCTGCCAGCGCCTGCGGCCGAGCGCCCGTGGCGGACGCTTGCCCATGCCGCGCTGCGTTGGTGGCCCTGAAGGTCGCGTGCAGCCCGAGAGCGCGGAGGGCAAACGTGCGCGGCGGCGCCCTGCCCAGCAATAGAAATTCATCCGGCCGTGATGCCGGGGGGCCCTGCTGCAGGCACAGCTGTGTGCGGTAGAGCCGCGTCGCGACGGGGCAGTAGGCGCAATGGCGCAGGTCATCATGTCCATGCTCACAACCAAAAAGACACGGCGTCGCCGGCTTGGTAGTCCAGCCATCCAGGAGCGCCTTGAGCACAGCGGCCCAAACGCAGGGCGGCGCCATTGGCCCAACGAGGCGCTGCGCCCGGTGCCCCGGCAAAATGAGAAAGGGCAAGCGGTCGAGTCTGCAGCGCAGGTGCCGGGAGAGGCCCTGCGTGTCCCGAGTGCACAGTACCTCTCCGCATCGGCGTTGCCAGCGCTGCTTCGGAGTGGGGGAGGTGGCAGCACCTTGCAAGAGCAAATCTACGGAGATCCCCTGGGTCGTCGCCACCGTTTCGAGCCGGCTCTGCGTCTCGAGGATCGTGCTGATGAAGTTGCCGTCGAACCATGGGGCCCAGGTGGCGAGGCGCTGCCTGTGGTCCGAGGAGGAGCGGGCGCGTTGAAGTCGCCGTTCACGACGGGCAGGTTGCAGGCCGCCATGTTGATGTTTTCCCAACGATAAACACGACATTTGGCCCCCTGTGCCATGGCCTGCGCATTGGGGAGCTCAGATGCGAATCCAAAGCTCCGGAGGTGCTGCAGGAGGTCTGGGGAGGCCCATCCCCAGGCTCCGGGGAAGAGAGCCGCGAGGAACCGCTGTTCCGTCTGCGGCCAGTGCGGTGGCAAGCGGTCCAGCTGCACCGCAAAACCTGCGAGCGGCAGAATGTACATGCGGTGCGCTGCCAGCGTTACGAACAGGCCCCCGCCGATCTTGTGCCACGCCCACGCGCGGTCCTGCATCTTCTGGAACACCTCATCCCAGAGGCGCACCCCCCGGGTAGGGCCCAGCCAAAAACCGAGGTACTTCGCGTGGCCCGCGATGGTGAAGGCACCCCACCGGGCCGCGGCTGCGGCGACCGCTGCACGGACTTGTTCATGCGCGTGTAGGGAGAGGGGCACGATGATCGATTTGCCGCTATGTAGGCGAAGGCCAGAGACGAGGCCGCACTTGTAGAAGATCGGCTCCAAGTGGCCGCAGTCTGCGGGGCCCCTGCGGAAGACGAGGGCGATGTCATCCGCGCAAGCACGAAGGGCCACATCTGGGCAGAGGCGGCGAATCCGCCGCAAGACCACGTCGGATATGATGGCAAACAGCAGGGGGGATAGAGGGCAGTCCTGTCGAACCCCCGCGGTGATGCTAAAGCCGGCGCCTGTAGACCCGCAGAGTGAAAGGTGGCAAAAGTTGTTGGTGTAGAGGATGGCCGCGAAGCACTGGAACCAACGGGGCCAGCCTCGCTCCGCCAGGACACACTGGAGGAGGGTCTGGTCGAGGCTCGGGAAGGCCGCCTCGAAGTCCAGGAAAACCGCCAGGGGGAAGTCCTCAAGGCGCGCGTCGGCTATCATCTCCTCCTCGATGTCGATGACGTTGGCCAGCATGGAGCGTCCGCGCAGGAAGCCGCGCTGCTCCAGGGAGACTCCGGCCTCGATCAGCGGCTCGACATGCAGGCGCACTGCGCTGCAGAAAATGCGGTTGTCGGTATTGGTAAGGTTGAGTGGCCGCATGTTGCCTGCAGGGTATACCGCGGTGCCTGCAGGGTAGACCGCGTGTTCCAGCTCGCCACGGAGATCTTGCCAAGGTATTGGCCCTGCTGCGGGGGGGGGCGTGCCTCCCGCCAGGCCCGCGCCGGAGGCGGAGTCCAATGGGCTGGTCGCCGATGAGCTCCCCAGACCTGCATGGTCCTTCAGCGCGCCGTGCAATGCGCGCCGCAAGGCCTGCCGACGTAGGATCTGAATGGGGACGTCTCGCAGCAGCTGAATAGCGGCGATGTCGCTGTAGGGGTGCATCCAAGGAAGTTGACGGAGAGGTAGGGCTGGAAGCTGCGGGCGTAGACGTGGCAAAGGGTGTAGAGGCATGAACTCGAACGAAGGGGAAGAGGGACAGCGTGAAGGTGGCGCACGTGCGGTCCTTTGAGAACTAGGCGCCCCGCCGCCAAGAGCCGAAATCTGGTGCACCTCTCCCGGCGGCCCAAGGGAGTCGCGGAGGGAGATGGCGAGGTCCAGCACGAAGCGAGAATGGCCGCCAGACTCATAGACCTGAATTCCAAAAGACATGCACGCGCGGTCCGTTCTGATTGCAGGCGCCCGAGGACCGCCGGAGGCGCCCTCGGCCCGTTTCTCTCCAGAGTGCTGGCGTCGAGGAGGTCGTTATGGACCGAGATGGCCAGCCAATCGTCACCCACCTGCAGGACCTGGCCGTGGAGGGCCGCATGCACTTTCCCCACTTCCGCGCGGTCGGCGAGGTAGAGCCGGGCGCGGCCAGGTGGGCACGCGGGGTCGTAGCAGGCCATGTGTTTCCAGAAGCCCGACGCTGTGGTCTCCGTACCATCGAAAGCTTGTAGGTTGATCCCCGTGCCCTGCATGACGCGGCGCATGAGATCGTCAAAGATGGCCTTATCCTGGAGCCCCGGGTCGCCATTGATGCGTATTTCGGTCATGTAGTCCGTGGCCTGGGGTGCCCCCTTGGCCTTGCCTTTGCGGCGGCGCGAGGCGGCCAGCGATGGGGAGGTAGCAGAAGGGAGGGCGTAGGACCTCCCGCCAAACCGGCTCGCCTTCCAGCGGAGCATGGTGATGAGACTGAGCTCCCCCTCCCGGCAGAGGCCGCCCATCAAGTGGGTCCAGGTTTCGGCGGAAGCCTCAGTGCGCACCAAGAGCTTGGTCGGGGCGATGAATAAGGCCTCCGAGCATAGCGGGCCGGCCTGCAGCATCACAGCTGGCGAGAGGCACTCGAGGATCATGGCGTCCTCCGCCACGTACAAGCTCCGATGGCCGATTGGCATCCCCTGCGAGAGTGCCGAACGACGCAGTCTGCGGATCAGGAGCTCCTTGCCAAGCTGCGAGAGGGCCGGTGGGAGGAGAAGCTCCACGGATGTCCGGGGGAGTTCGCTCGTGCTGCCCATGCTCCGAGTGGGTTCTCGGATCGAGCTGCCGCGGAACTCGTCGAAGGCGCTCAACTTGGACATGAGGGTTGGCAAGAGGTTCAGCGGAGTGTCGATGGTGACGCTGTCGGATCCAGAGACCTTCAGGAGCGGGGTCCGAGGTAAAGCAATTGCCGGTGCACTCCGCGGGCCCGCACGCGCGATGCGGAAGCATGCCGGGCCCTGCCGAACATGGCGAGGTCCACGTAGTCCCGGGAGGATGTACTCCATCGGCTGCGGGAGAAGATGGATGGCCTGGATGATCGCCGCGTGCTTCTCCCCGAGTAGAGGGTGGTGCCACAAGTCGAAGATTTGCGCCGCCGCAGACGCCCCAGGGAAGGAGGGCAACGGCGTGATCAGTAACATGGAGGTCGGTGTCTCCGTGGAAGCGCGACGCAAAAATTGCGACAAGATCCGCTGCAGCGCCCCCGTGTCGACAGGCGCCCAGGCCAATAGTTGCTGCCCCCGCGTCCCCTGCAGGAAGCGGACGTCGCCCTTCTCCAAGAGATCCGATAGCCGGCGGTGACGCTCGACCGTGGGAGCGCGGCGGCCCCGCGGGTCGAGGACCTGCGACCATTGCGTGAGGAAGTGGTGTCCCTCCGCGCCCGGCAAGGCCTGGGTAGCTGTTAATGCATCGCCGCCCAGCTCTTTCCATTGCGGAAGGCGGCCGGGGCGGAGTTGCCGTCGAGCCACGCGGACGTCGGGCAGGCCAGCCTCGCAGTGCGCTGCCGCAGCCGAGATCACAGCGTCCGCCTGGTTGGCCAAGGTCCTGTCCATCTCGGCCCAGGCCTCGCTTGTCCCTACGCTTAAGAGGAGGTGAGCAATGCGGGCCCTCGCCAAGATGTCCCGCTCGGTAGGTTCGGGGCCGCATAATGATCCGAAGCCTAGCTGCGCCCAAGGATCCGTGTCGTCCAGCCTGTAGGCGAGCTTGTCCAGGATCGCCTTAAGGTCCTGCCAAGTGCCAGGGAGAGCCACCGCTGTACGAGGTTGCTCCGAAGACGTCGCGGCAGCCTGGACGAGCTCGACGTGCTGGAGGGCCTCCGCCTCTTGGAGCTCCTGGATGTCGTGCACGGACAGAAGGAACTGGGAGACGCACGGAGGGGCAAGCTGCCCCGGGTCCCCGAGTCCTGGCGGAGAATCTGCAGCAGTGGGGGCAGGATCCATGGCGAGCCTGGCGACATCCTGTGAAAGTCCCGTGTCCTGCATGAGGTCCGTATCCATCGCCTCCGTCGTGGCTGCGGCCTGGGCGTGCCCGGTCGCATCGGCATGTCCAGGTATCGGCGTTTCTGGATCGTGTGGTTGCCATTCCATGTTACAGGATTGGCATCTGCCCGCGCCAGGGGCCCGAACCCCGAAAAGGGGGCACGCACTGTGTCGGCAGGAGAAAAGCGCGGTAAGTAAGGATTCCGGGCCTCCCCCGCGAAGTCGGAGTACCAAGTGCAGCGTAGCGTACCTCTGGATATTGTAGTCCGTGAATATGCGGCTGTTCTCCAGCTGCTTGTTGCCGTAAAGAAGGCGTTGTTGGTCCGGCGGGACGTCCTCGGAGTCCTGGATGCTGAGTTTAACGTCCTTGATCGTGTAGCCGGCCGTCACGTTGAGCACGATGGTCTTCCCCGTCAGCGTTTTCACAAAGATCTGTATTCCCCCAGGGGGCTTCCTCGTGGTAGCGTTGGTGTGGTTGGGTGTCGTCGTACCTACTACGGGGACGTCGCCGTCGGAGCTGGCAGGCGTGCTGCGTTTCGGAGCGGCGTCTGAGCCGTCGTGGGTGCCGGGGTGGGTGGTCGCATCCAGGTCTTCATGGTCCTCGTCGTGGTCCTCGTCGTGGTCAGCATGCGCCTTCGGTTCCTGGTCGTGGTGGTGGCCCTCGTCGTGGTCCTCGTCGGAGCGCTGCTGGGGAGTGGCGTTGGTGCTGGCGCCGATGCCGTCGTGGTCGTCGATGCTGTCACTGCAGGCGTTGGGTGCTGGCGGGACGCTGGCGTCTGGCTCAAGCGTTCTGGCTCAAGCCAGAACGCGTCCCAAACGCGTCCCAAACGCGCCATCGGCCCCGCGGCTGGCGGCCCTCCCGCGGCTGTGCTCGACTGTCTTCCGATTCGAGCGATTTCGGGCCCGACCGATTCCGGGCCTCTGCAATGGCGGGGACGGTAGAGCACCAGAAGTTGTTCGAGATAAGCGACGACCTGTCGGACGAAGGGTACGACGCCGAGCGGGACGTCGGGGACCACGCCGAGTTGATCCACGACCGGAACCACGACGAGGACCTGTCCGATGCGCCTACACAGGAGCTTGGCTACAGCCACGACCGCGGCTACTACCTCGACTGCGTAGACCGCATCGTCTACAAAACGCTTGAACATGTTTAAGACGAGTGTGCGCGGCGCCAACGCGAGAGTCACTTTTGAAAAAGAGCCACCCTCAATCAGCGAAACTCCTGCAACTTACTACAACGAATGTGCGCAACGCTACGGCAAGAACAACATGTTGAAAACGGCCCGCTCGTAATCCGTGAAGATCTAGCAATTGAAAATAGCGAAAGTGCGCGGCGCTAAGGCGAGTCACACGCACACATTAAACAACGGCCCAACCTCGAGCCGTGAAGCTCTTTGAACCGTTTGAGACGAATGTGCGCGACGCTAGAGCGACAGGCGCATGTTGAAAACTGTCCGCCCTCAATGTGCGAAACTGCTGCCATGCTTTCAGCTCCGGGATCATAAGTGGTCAGGGGGTCTCAAGCGAAACGCCCGACCCGCCCTTCCGACTGGCGCGAAGTGCGACAGGGAGGAAGTATGTAGGAGGACAAGGAATGGAGGGAGACGACAAGGAGGAAGAGGAGGAGGAGGAAAAGGGGAGTCGAAGGAGGAGGAGCAGGAGGAGGAAAGAGTAGAAAAGAGGAGGAAGAGGAGAAATGAGGAGACGGAAAGGGGAGAGCAGGAGGAGGAGGCGAGGAAGAGGAGGAGGAGGAGGAAGGAGGAAGAGGAACAAAACGGGGAAGAGGAGGGGGAGGAGGACGACCAGAATAAACCCAAAAAGTATCAACCGATGCTGCAACACCTTTTTCACAAAACCATACAAGCGATCCCCCTTGCATGACGAGCGGCCGGTAGGTCGGTCTGCCACTCAAACGACGGCGCCTGTTGTAAAATATCCCCCCGCTCCCTGAAGGACGCCCAACACGGCCCTTTTTTGAAAGAAACGCGTCCCCATCCGTCAAAGCGTTGCAGGATGCCAAAATCGTGGGTGGACGTTTGCCACGCGGAGATCCGACGCGAGATCCCTGCAAGGAGGCCGAGGGATAATTAGCCTAATTTTTACAAGGACGTGCCAACCAACAACGTTAGCGTTGAAGGATGTCCAAATCGTGGACGTATGCTGCGCGGAAATCTCATGCGGGAGCCCCGTTTGAAAAGAAGGGCCACCCTTTATCCGTGTTAGCGGTTTCACAGAGTGGAACGCTGGGTCGTAGAGGTCGAAGAAAGGTCAAGTGAGTGTAGATGGTGGACTGTGAATTCGAACGCGCGCGAGGCCAGGGGGAGACCCAAACACGGTGGGGGCGTTCGTCAAGGAATGTGCCCACGAGGCTGCACACCCTGGATGATTCCTTAGATGATGGGGCGGTCGTGATAGCCATGCCCGGTTCACGATTGGAGTGCCGCCGGCTTCCAAACCCTGGATTCCTTATGTAAGGGTTCCTTTTCCAATGCCCCCTTCGTCTTGGAAAGGGCTCGACACCCACTCGCGCAGCTAAGGACAATCTGGAAGCGAGCATGCACATCGCCAGGGCGAGAACCCTTTTTGAAATCGACCCGCGTTTGATATGTTCTTTGGCTGTGTGAAATGACGGTATACGGCGCCAGCAACACGAGAGCCCCATTGTGAAAACCGTGCGTGGTCAACGCGCCAATGCGATCTGAATTGTTCTGCTCATTGAGGCCTCCTGCGGCGACGAAGGCGATGAAGATTAGGATGCGGATGCTGTTGCTGCTGCTTGCGACTGCGAGCCTGTGAGCGTGTGGGGAAGGATTGCAGAGTCTGGGTGCGCCTGGAAGCGTCCTGGAGCAGCCTGGGGAACGTTTGGTCGGAATCGGCGAGGGGTGCTCAAATCGCATCGATGTATTATGCATGTGCTATCGACGTATTGTTTTGTTCCGCCTCTTGTGCCGATGGTTTCGTTGTCTTCTTCTTCTCCTTATTATTCTTCGAAGGCGCATCGATTACATACGATGGCAAGGGTTGGGTCGGATGGATGCTTTCGGAATCGCATGTTTTCGAACCAGGGGGTGGGCCCCCCTCAACACTCGGCGCCGTCGACCAGAACCAGAGGGTCTCCCCTCCCCCCTAGTCCCCCTCTTCCCGACCCCCCCTCCCAGGCGGGGGGGGGGGAGCAGGATATCCTAAGTTCCCCAATCTTTTCTTTTCCAACTTCCTGGGAGAGGGGGGGGGCCCTCTCTCTCCCCGGCTCTGACGCCTGAGCTGGCGGCGGCCGGCAGCACCAACAGCAGCCGCAGCGACGATAACCAGATAGAGACCAGAAGCGGCCACGGGGAAAAACAAATTGCCATGTCGAGCCTTCGCTTCCCGAAAGCCACTGGGGGCCCCCAGGAAGTTCCCAGAGACGCTCGAGAGGCGCCCAGGCACCCTTGCACATGCTCATCAGACGCCCCCGGGACCCCTCTGACGAGACCCCAGGAGGCATCCATTGGAACTGCAACCCAAAGCCAAGACACGGTGGACTGGAAGACCCGACAGCCACGCCACAACCACCACCACCACCATCAACCACCACACCACCACCACCACCGCCATCACCACCACCACAACCAACACAACCCACCGCCTCCACAACAAAACCCACCACCACAAACCACCGCACACCACCACCGCCACAACCGCCACCACCATCACCACCACCACCACAACCCACCACTACCCACCACACCCCACTACCAGAAACCACCACACCACCACCACCACCACCACTACCACCACCAGCACCACCGTCACCACAACGCACCACCACCAGAACACAACACCACCACCACCACAAACCACCACCACAGCCACCACCACCCACCACAACCACCATCACCACCACCACCACCCACAACCCACCATCACCACCACCACCACAAACCACCGTGCCACCACCGCCACCAACGCCGCCACCACTACCACCACCACCATGATCCACCAACACCAAAACTAACTACAACACAGCCACCACCACCACAGCCACCACCACAACAACCCACCACCAACACCACCATAACAAAAGCAACAACAGCAAAAACAAAAACAATGGAAAGGCGTACTCCAGCCTCGGGCAGGGCCGGAGCCTCTGGTGTCACTCCCCCGGTGGACGGGCGCATTCTACGGCCCCGTCCTGAGACGGTGTGTGACGACAACTTATCCGGCCCTGCTAGAGGCCATCAGCGGCGGTGTCGCGCCGCGGTGGGCAAACGTACACTCCGGCCCCGTGTGCACCGTCATCTGTGCTGTTCCCTCCACAGAAAACGCTCCCCGTGCGCTACCCCCTTCTTCGGCCCCGTGTGCAGCTAAGACACCCTCAAGGACCCTCACGACTCCTGACGAAAGCTAAAGACTCAGACGGCAAAGACGGCGGCAGTAGACCCGACAGGAGCAGGGGGAGAGGAAACTTCATAAAAAGGTGGAAGGGAGGGAGGGGGAGGGGCAGCAGCAGCACCACCACCATCCAGGCAGACTCCCGATCAAACAATACCATGCAGACCACATTCGCGCGTCCGCTGCGCTCGCATGTCGAAGTCTGTCCAAAACCTTTGGTTTCGTAAAGAATCCGAGAGCGATCTTCACGAGCACTGGTATATTGGTTTTGAAAAACGAGTGGATGTCGCAACAACATTATTTAAAATATAAAACATGCGCGCGCACTTCCTCATCAACCCCTAGGGAATCCTTTACGGAATCCTCAGGGATGCCTCACGGGCCCCTAAAGACCCCATCGGGAATCCTCCAGAACCCCTCACGGACTCCGTAGGACCCCCCAGGGCATCCTCAGGAATCCGAAAGAATCTCCCTTAGAAATCCTCAGGAGCCCATAAAAGGGAATCCCCCGGAATCTTTCTAGAAAATCCCCAGGAACCTCTAGGGAATCCCAAGGAATCCTTAGAGCATCCCCAGGAGCCCTGAGGGCATCCTCAGGACCCCCTGGGGGGAGGAGGGGGGGGAGGTCCTCAGGACCCCCTAGGGAATCCCCCAAAACCCCTGGGGAGCTTTCAGGAACCCCTAAGGATTCTGCATGTGAAAGGCTCGGGAATCCTCCAGAACCTCCCCAGGAATCCTTCGGAGACACTTAGGGGATCCTTTGGAATCCCAAGTGGCTCCTCAGGAATCATGAGGAATCCTGGGGATCTTAAAGGATGCAAGGGAATCCTGAGGAATCCTGAGGGGCACCCTGAAGGGATCCTGAGGAAGCATGAGGGCCCTAAGGAGTCCGCAGGCGTCCTGAGGAGACATCCTGAAGAACCCTGAAGTGTCCTGAAGAAGCCTTGGGGATCCGGAGTAATTCGAAAATATCCGGAAGAATCCTGAGGGACCCAACGGAGTCCTGAGAACCCCATGGGGAAATCCTGAAGAATGATTTGGGATCCTAGGGATTCCTGGGGGATCCTGAGGAATCCTGGGGGCTCCAGAAGGAGCCTGCGGAATCCTGGAGGATCCTGAGGAATCCTCGGGAGTCCCGCGGAATGACTCCTGAAGAATCCAGAAGAATCCTGGGGGGTCCTAAGGAATCCTTTGTGGTCCTAGCGAGTCCGGAGGAGTCCTCAGAAAGGAATCCTGAGGGATTCGCGGAAATCCGGGGGAAACATCTGGAAACGCGCCAGGAATGCCGACCCCTTCTCCGGCCCCGTGGGGCACCTTGCGCTGCCGCCCCAGTGCCAGCCCCTTCTCCGGCCCCGTGAGGCAAGCCCTCGGTTGCTGGACACTTGAATTTTGAAAAAAGAATGAGATCTCAACAACAAGCCGGGGCCGGTGTCAACGCCTTACCGAACAACAACAGCAGCAACAACAACAATAATTTTCGGTGAAAAAACGTCAAACAATACCCCAATATGGTCAAACATAGCCCACAAATCGTCCCCCTACTATTTTTCACGATTTTTGGATATTCCTCCCGTGCAGGGACACGCCAACGCGTATTTCCCAAACCCTCGATACCCGCTCTCTTCGTCTTCGATCGAACCCCTTTTGGGGGGTATACCTTTCTTCCCTGCAGGCCGGGCCTTGGCAAGCGGCGGGGTGGCCGCGGACCGTCGGCCTGGCCAACGGCAGCGCTGATCGGCGGGGCGGCCGCGGACCGTCGACCCGACCCCAAGAGGGACGGACAGGGGACCGACGACGACGACGACAACGACGACGTCGACGACGACGGCGACGACGACGACGGCGACGACGACGAGCGAAAGCGAAAGCGAGAGAGAACGACAGCAGGGCCACAAGGACACGAAGTACGCCACGAAGGGCGACAGCGGGGACACGAAGGGAATGCGTATGGGGCCACGAAAAGCGCGAACGAGCGGGGGCCACGAAGGGCAGATAATGCGGGGCCACACAAGGCAACGATGGGGCCACTGAGGGTAGCGCCTGGGCCACGTAGGACAGTGAGGGGGCCACAAGCGGCGACAGCGGGGCCACGAAGGGCATGAACATGGGGCCACAACGGGCGCGAACGAGCGGGGGCCACGAAGGGCGTACGTATGCTGGGCCGCGGAAGGCAAGGACGGCGCCACAGAGGGCAGCAACGGGACCACGAAGGGCAGCGAGGGGGCCACGAAGGGCGACAGCGGGGTCACGAAGGGCATGCATGTGGGGCCACCGCGGGCGCGAACGAGCGGGGCCCACGAAGGGCATACATATATTGGGTTACACGAAGGGCAGCGAGGGGGCCACGAAGGGATGCAACGGGGCCCCGAAGGGCAGCGAGGGGGCCACGAAGGGCGACAGCGGGGCCACGAAGGGCTGCGACGGGACCACGAAGGGCAGCGAGGGGGCCACGAAAGGCTGCAACGGGGCCACGAAACAAAGCAAGGGGGCCACGCAGGGCTGCAACGGGGCCACGAACAGCAGCGAGGAGGCCACGAGGGGCTGCAACGGGGCCACGAAGGGCATCGATGGGGCCACGAAGGGCTGCAGCGGGGCCACGAAACAAAGCGAGGGGGCCGCGGAGGGCAAGGACGGGGCCACGAAGGGCAGCGAGATCCAGATTCCTAAATATTTGTGAAGGAGACCGAAGCGTGAGCGCGACTCCTGGGTGCCTGGGGCCTGGGTGTCGGGAGCGCGGCGCTTGAGTAAATTGCAAGCAATTTCAACGCAAGGGCGCTATTCTTCAGTAAATTGCAAGCGAGTCTCCAGCGAGAGCGCGACTCCAGAGCGCCAGGAGAGCGATTCCTGAATAAATTGTCAGGAAGTCCCCAGCGAGAGCGCGATTCCTCAATAAAATGCGAGGAAATCTCGGGCGGGAGCGGGGGTCCTGGCTAAATTGTAAGCAGGTCTCAGGCGGGAGCCGTTGTTGTTGTAACCTGGGGGCCATGGGCCCAGTTTGAGCCTTAAGACTTTCCCGGATTAAAAACCGAGTGCGAGCGTCGAGGGGCACACTATGATTGAGAAACAAAATATGCACCGGTGGGGGGATCAACACTAATGATTCTCCAGAAATGAGAGTTCAACAACAACAACAACACCAACAACAACAATCATGTTAAGACTGTTCGCCCTTATCTGCTCGAGTGTCCAATAACCCGTGTTTCCCAAACCCTCGATACCCGCCCTCTTCGTCTTCGATCGAACCCCTGTTGGGAGGTATACCTTTCTTCCCTGCAGGCCGGGCCCCGACAAGCGGCGGGGCGGCCGCGGACCGTCGGCCTGGCCAGCGGCAGCGCTGATCCGTGGGGCGGGGCGGCCGCGGACCGTCGACCCGACCCCAAGAGGGACGGACAGGGGACCGACGACGACGACGTCGACGACGACGGCGACGACGACGACGGCGACGACGACGAGCGAAAGCGAAAACGAGAGAGAACGACAGCAGGGCCACAAGGACACGAAGTAGGCCACGAAGGGCGACAGCGGGGACACGAAGGGCATGCACATGGGGCCACGAAGAGTGCGAACGAGCGGGGGCCACGAAGGGCAGATAATGCGGGGCCACAGAAGGCAAAGATGGCGCCACTGAGGGGAGCAACTGGGCCACGTAGGACAGTGAGGGGACCACAAACGGCGACAGCGGGGCCACGAAGGGCATGAACATGGGACCACAACGGGCGCGAACGAGCGGGGGCCACGAAGGGCGTACGTATGCTGGGCCGCGGAAGGCAAGGACGGGGCCACTCAGGGCAGCAACGGGGCCACGAAGGGCAGCGAGGGGGCCACGAAGGGCGACAGCGGGGCCACGAAGGGCATGCACATGGGGCCGCCACGGGCGCGAACGAGCGGGGGCCACGAAGGGCATACATATATGGGGCCACGACGGGCAGCGAGGGGGTCACGAAGGGATGCAACGGGGCCACGAAGGGCAGCGAGGGGACCACGAAAGGCTGCAACGGGGCCACGAAGGGCTGCGACGTGACCACGAAGGGCAGCGAGAGGGCCACGAAGGGCTGCAACGGAGCCACGAAACAAAGTGAGGGGGCCACGAAGGGCTGCAACGGGGCCACGAAGGGCAGCGAGGAGGCCACGAGGGGCTGCAACGGGGCCACGAAGGGCAGCGAGGGGGCCACGAGGGGCTGCAACGGGGCCACGAAACAAAGCGAGGGGGCCACAAAGGGCTGCAACGGGGCCACGACGGGCAGCGAGATCCCGATTCCCAGGTAATCTGTGAGGGAGTCCTAAGCGTGAGCGCGACACCTGGGTGCCTCGGTGTCGGGAGCGCGGCGCTTCAGTAAATTGCCGGACATTCCAACGCAAGGGCGCTATTCATCAGTAAATTGCAAGCGAGTCTCCAGAGAGAGCGCGACTCCAGAGCGCCGGGAGAGCGATTCCTGAATAAATTGTAAGGAAGTCCCCAGCGGGAGCGCGATTCCTGAATAAAATGCGGGGAAATCTCGGGCGGGAGCGGGGGTCCTGGCTAAATTGTAAGCAGGTCTCAGGCGGGAGCCGTTGTTGTTGTAACTCGGGGGCCAGGGGCCCAGTTTGAGCCTCAAGACTTTCCCTGAGAAAAAACCGGGTGCGAGCGTCGAGGGGCGCACTTTTATTGAGAAAAACAATATGCACCAGTGGGGGGATCAAAAATAATTATTCCGCAAAAGTGAGAGCTCAACAACCACAACAACACCAACAACAATACTGTTAAGACTGTTTGTTCTTATTCGATCGCGTGACACGCAACGCGTATATCCCAAACCCTCGATACCCGCCCTCTTTGTCTTCGACTGTACCCCCCTCGGGGGTATATCTTCCTTACCTGCCGCGCACATTTAGCGCAGCCCCTAAAACATGGGAAGGGGGGCGGATGGGGGAAGAACAAGACGGACCACGAGAAAGGGCCTCTCGGAGCAAATCGCGAGGAAACATCGAGCGGGAGCCCTTGTCATCGCGGCTGCGCAGGAAGTCTCCAGCGAGAGCGTTGCTCCTGAGTTCGGGGACCTCTCTGGCCAGGGCCTCCCGGAGTAAATCGCGAGGGAATATCGAGCGGGAGCCTTGTAGTCGCGGTTGGGTATCCGCGAACTTGATTGACTTGCGAAGAACTCTCATGCGAGAGCGCCATTCCTGGGGCCTCTGCGGGCTGGGGCTTGTGAGGGCGCGCTTGGGGCCTCTGTGGGCTGCGCTTGGGAGCCTCAGTGGGCAGCGCGGTGGGACCTCTGCGGGCGCGCTTGGGGCCTCTGTGGGCTGGGGCCTCTGTGGGCTGGGGCCTCTGTGGGCTGTGTCGGGGGACTCAGTGGGCAGCGCGTCGGGGCCTCAGTGGGCGCGCTCGGGGCCTCTGCGAGCCGGGGCCTCCCTCTGCGGGCGCGCTTGGGGCCTCTGTGGGCTGTGTCGGAGGGCCTCTGTGGGCGCGCCTGGGGCCTCTGCGGGCTGGGGCCTATGTGGGCGCCGTTGGGGCCTCTGTGGGCTGCGTCGGGGGGCCTCAGTGGACAGCGCGCTGGGGCAAGGCCCTGTGTGGGCTGGTGCCTCTCTGTGGGCTGCGTCGGGGGCCTCAGTGGACAGCGCGCCGGGGCCTCCGTGCGCGCGCTTGGGGCCTCTGCGGCTGGCGCGTTTG
The DNA here is from genome assembly GCA_963575745.1 of Prorocentrum cordatum. Classification (NCBI taxonomy): domain Eukaryota; class Dinophyceae; order Prorocentrales; family Prorocentraceae; genus Prorocentrum; species Prorocentrum cordatum. Next base: position 965,067 of record CAUYUJ010014505.1, read on the forward strand.
GGGCCTGTTTGGACTGCGTCGGAAACCTCAATGCGCGGGGCCGCTGTGGGCGCGCTTGGGGCCTGTGTGGGCTGGTGCTTCAGCGGGCGCCCTTGGGGCCTCTGTGGACTGTGCCGGAGGGCCCCAATGGGCAGCTCGCGGGGGCTTTTGTGGGCGCGCTTGGGGCCTCTGTGGGCTGCGTCGAGAGTCTCAGTGGGCAGCGCGTTGGAGCTTCTGTGGGCGCGCTTGGGGCCTCAGCGGGCTGGGGCCTCTGTGAGCGCGCTTGGGGCCTCTGTTGGCGGCGGCGGGGGCCTCAGTGGGCAACGCGCGGGGGCCTGTGTGGGCGCGCTCGGGGTCTCTGCGGGCTGGGGCCTCTGTGGGCGCACGCCTTCGGGGCCTCTGTGGGCTGTGTTGGGGCGCCACAGTGTGCAGCGCGCTGGGACCTCTGTGGGCGCGCTCGGGGCCTCTGTGGGCTGGAGCCTCTGTGGGCTGCGTCGGGAGCTTCTGTGGGCTGCGTCAGTGGGCAGCGCGCTGGGGCCTGTTCAGGCGCGCTTGGGGCCTCTGCGGGCTAAGGTCTCTGTGGGCGCGCTTGGGGCCTCTGTGGGCTGTGTCGCAGGACTCGGTGGGCAGCCCGCGGGGGCCTACGTGGGCTCGCTTGACGACTCTGCGGGCTGGGGCCTCGGTGGGCGCGCGCTGGGCCTCTGTGGGCCTTGTCGGGGGGCCTTAGTGGGCGGCGCGCTGGAGCCTCCGTGGGCACGCTTCCGGGCTGGGGCCTCTGTGGGCTGGGGCATCAGTGGGCAGCGCGCGGGGGCCTCTGTGGGCGCGCTTGGGGCCTCTGTGGGTGCGCTTGGGGCCTCTGTGGGCCTTGCCGTCGTGGCTGGGCCCCCGCCAACTTGATCGAATTGCCAGGAAATCTCGAGCGAGAGCGCCGTTCCCGAATTCGGGGGCCTCTCTGGCCAGGGCGTCTCGAAGTAAATGTGAGGAAGTATCGAGCGGGAACCGTTGTTGTCGTAGTTGGGCTTCCAAGGGCGCACTTTTAGGGCCAAACCAACGCTCGAGCGGGAACTTGGTTGCTTATATAAAAAAGAAAGAAAATATAGCCGGCGTCGAGGCGAGAGCACCCGGAACCGTTTCCGGATATCCGCACTACTCATTCTCTAAACATCATGATTACACAACAACAATAACGACAGCAACAGCAACAACAGCAACAACAACAACAACAATAACAACAACAACAACAACAACAACAACGACAGCAACGACAACAACAACAACAACAACAACAACAACAACAACAACAACAATGACAACAATGACAACAATGACAACAACAATCATGTTAATACTGTTCGCTCTTAGCTGCTCGCGTGTCATTCAACATGCATATCCCATACCCTGGATCCCCGCCCTCTTCGTCTTCGATCGTACCCCCTCTTGGGGGGTATATTCATTCCCTGCCACGCGTGGTTGGCGAAGCCCTTGAAAACGCAAGCCAACGAATAACGGGGGATAGTGAGGGCGAAGGGAACAGAGGAAGGGAGGGGAGGGGCAAGAAGGAGGGAGGACGATGATTTGCGCTGCGAGTGGCAATTCAGCTTGCGCCAGCCACCCCAACACAAGTTAACGATCGGTTTCGCCATGGGTCGCGCCATAAGCAACGCCTCGTGCCACCCCCTTGAAAGAACATATCGTGGATACCCCCACGGGGGGACGTACAGCTGCGAACTGGTGTCAGAGACAAATTTCGTGGAACCCTGAAAAGAAACGGGATGTTGGGAGAATGGGGCGGAGGGATAATGAGAAATGCAACCGTGTCGAGAGGAGCGCGGGGACGTGGAACGGATTGGGATGGAGTGGACAAGAGTAGGGTCTCAGGAGGAGGAGCGGCAAGGAGTGGAGAAGAGGAGCCGGGAGGAGTGCGGAGGAGCGGGGGGCGCACGGAGGAATCTGGAGGAGGGGCTGGAAATAATTAGGGAGAAATGCGGAATGCGAGCGGGAAGGGGTGGAGATTGTTGGGGTGGGATGGGGTGGCCTGGGGAGGAGTGGGCGGACTGCGAAGCAATGAAAAGTAGCACCATGGAGTACGAACGACACGGAAATGAAAATAAGGGGAAAGAGTAAAGAAGACTTGGAAAGAACGTTGGAAAGTGGGGGCAGGTTAGCTACGAGCGGAGACTGGTGCGGAAACAAGGCGCGGGGGGGATTGGAAGGCACCCGAAAACCTCCTATGACCTCTGGGGGGCCTCGGAATGGCCCCGATGACCACCGAGCGGCAGGGTCGCGCGGGCGGGTCGAGCGGGCGGGCCGCTGAAGCGTAAATTCGGCTTGAACCGCCAGGCAATATGTAGCGGGAGCGCGATTCCTGAGTGCCGAGGAGCGGCATCTGATCAAATTGTGAGGAAGTATCAGGCGGGAGCCGCGACTCGGTGGTAAGTTGCGAGGAAGTCCCAAGCGAGAGTGCGATTCACCAATACATTGTGAGGAAGTATCAAGCGGGAGCCGTGATTCGGCAGTAAATTGCAAGGAAACCCACCACCACTACCACCACCACCAATCAACCACACCACTACCACCACTAGCGCCACAACCACAACCACCAATACCACCACCACAACCCGCCACCTCCATCACCACCACAATCCACCACACCACCACCACCACAAACCACCACACAACAACCACCACAACCAACACAAACCACCACACCACCACCACCACCACCACCACCACTACATCCACCACCCCACCACCATAACCTACCACCACCACCATCACCACCACCACCACAAACCACCACACCACCACCACCACCACCAGCACCAGCACCACCTCCACAACCCACCACCACCACGACAAACCACCACACCACAACCACAACCACCGCCACCACCACCACCACATCCCACCACCACCACCATAAACCACCACACCACCACACCACCACCACCACCCTCCATCACAACCACCACAACCACATCAAACCACCACACCACCACCACCACCACCACAACCACCGCCACCACCACCACCACAACGCACCACCACCCCAACCACTACCTCCACTACAACCACCACGACAAACCACAAACCACCACTGCCACCACCACCACCACAACGCACCACCAACACATTTACCACCACCATCATCACCAGAAACCACCACACCACCACCACCACCGCCACCACCACCACCACACCACCACACCACCACCACCACCACCGCCACCACCACCATGACCACCACCATCACCACCACCACCACAGCCCACCACCACCAGCACCACCTCAGCGAGGCCCCAGGAGACGCCCAAGAGGCGCCCAGGAGGCTTCACAAATGCCCTTAGGGGGCCCCCGAGAGGCCACCGACGAGACCCCAAGAGGCATCCAGCACAAAGACTCTGACCCAAAGCCAAAGCACGGTGGCGGAGCGTCGTCGTCGTCGTCGTCGTCGTCGTCGTCGTCGTCGTCATCGTCGTCGCCGTCGTCCTCATCGACGCTCCCCGCCGCTGCCGCCAGCCGCCGCAGCCGGCCTTCATCCTTGAAGCTGTTCCAATTCTTTAACACGAAAGCGCACGGAACCAAGGCGAAAACCACATTGTGAAAACGAGCTGGCCTCCATCACTGAAGCTGCCACAATTGTTTAAGACGAGTGTGCGCGGCACCAAGGCGAGGAGCTACATGTTGCAAACGACCCGGGCTCCATCCTTGAATCTGTTGGCACTTTCAAGCTTCAGGATCAGAATTGGCGAGGGAGTCTCAAATGAAACGCCCGGCCGGCCTACGGACACGTCCGGTGGTGCCACAGGGAGCGAGCTGTCTAGTAACAAGGAGAAGGAATGGCGGAGCGATCCACAAACCGCCACCTTCCCCAGGGTTGGCGCGCCCCGCAGGGCCCGGCAGCGGGCCACTCTACAGCACACGGTGGGGCCCGGAGCTCCCGCGCCTTCCCCTGGGGCAGCCTGGCGTCCTGGAAACCTCTCGGATGGTCCAGGGCCCCAAAGCGGCCTCCCGAGGCCAAAATCGAGGAAACGGCGCCGCGACAGCCAGCCAAGATCGTGCCTGAAGGCTAGCGGGGGGGACCGGGGTGCGGGGAGCGCAGGCCTGCAGCCAGCCCCGCCGGGCAGCCGCCGCCACTCCACGCGGGGTGCTCCAGGCCAGAGCCCCGGCTGCCCTGGCGGGCAGGCGGCGCCTGCGCGGGCCAGCGGGCAGCAAGGGGAGGTCTGGTCTGCTCCGGGGGCGAGGGCGGAGCGGCCAGGCAGGGAAGGGGCGAGACAGGGAGGGGGCGAGGCAGGGAGGGGGCGAGGCAGGGAGGGGGCTAGGGGGAGGCCCTCCTCCCTCGATCTCGACCTTCCGCACCCTCCTCGAAGGCAGGCGCCGCAGCGGCGGCCGCTGAGGCGGCGGCCGCGGCGGCGGTTTCGGTGGCCCCAGTCGAAGACACAGCAGTGGCGCAGCGGACGCGCTCTTCCCGTGACCTTCCAGGAGGGCTGAATAACTAGCAGCAGGACTTTTCGAGCTTGAGTTCTGGCCGAAGCTCTGTGCAGTCCTAATAGGCCAACAGGTCTGGATGAATAGATCTGGCACTCTGGAAAGTCAGGTTTATTTTATGCCAGCCCTGGAAGAAGTCTTCGAATTTCCAGAATGGTAGCCAGGGCGTTGGTGATTGAGCCGGCGTGCAGTAGCAGCGTGCCCATTCCATACCATCACCACGGCCATCATGATCATCATATCATCATACCATATCATATCATATCATATCATCATCATCATCATCATAATCATCATCATCATCATCATCATCATCATCATCATCATCATCATCATCATCATCATCATCATCATCATCATCATCATCATCATCATCATCATCATCATCATCATCATCATCATCATCATCATCATCATCATCATCATCATCATCATCATCATCATCATCATCATCATCATCATCATCATCATCATCATCATCATCGTCATCATCATCATCATCATCATCAGCATCATCATCATCATAATCATCATCATCTTCATCATCATATCATCGTCATCATCATCATAATCAGCATCATCATCAACATCAGCATCGTCATCATCATCATCAACATCATCATCAGCAGCACCAGCATCAGCATCATCATCACCACGACCATCATCAACCTAATAATAATCATCATCATCATCAATAACAACAACATCACCAACACCACCATCATCATCAACACCATCATCATCAACACCATCATCATCGTCCTCATCAGCATCATGATCATGGTCATGATCATTGTCATGATCATGGTCAGCATCGTCATCATCATACTCATCATAATCAGCATCTTCTTCATCATCATCGTCATCATCGTCGTCATCATCATCACCATCACCAACATCATCATCATACTAATCATCATCATCACCATCATCACCAGCATTCTTCATCATCCTCAGCATGAGCATCATCATAATAATCTTCATTATTGGCGTCCTCGTCATCGTCATCACCATCATCGACATCTCAGCATCACCATCATCATCATCATCATCATCGTCAGCATCATCATCTTCATCTGCATAATCATCATCACCATCATCGCCATCATCATCATCATCGTCATCATCTTCATCAATACCACCACCACTGCGCCAATCATCACCAATCACCAAATTCGCCGCCGTTATCATCATCATCATCATCAGTATCATCATCGTCATCATCATCATCATCATTATCGACTTCACCATCATGCCCATCATCATCGTCGCCATTACCACCATTGGCACCAGCATCGTCGTCGTTATCGCCGCCGCCATCATCACCATCGCCATCACAATCCTCCTCGTCGGCGTCACACTCGCCATCAACGTCATCGCGAACGTCGCGTCATCATCACCATCATTCCAAGCATCGGTGACATCATCATCGTTATAATCACCATCATCAACAGCATCATCATCCTCATCCTCATCTTCATCGTCATCAGTATCATCAACATCATCATCATCATCATGACCAACACCATCACCACGATCATCATCATCATCATCATCATCATCATCATCGTCATCATCAGCATCATCGCCATCACCATCCTCCTCGCTACCATCATCGTCTTCACCACCATGCCCATCATCATCGTCGCCAGTACCATCATCAGCAGCATCGTCGTCGCCATCGCCGCCGCAATCATCACCAGCTCCATCATAATTGTCATCGTCGGCGTCACACTCGCCATCAACGTCATCACGATTGTCGCCGTCATCGTCACCAGCAGTCCCATCATCGGTGGCATCATCCATTTCATTACCATCATCATCATCAGCAGCAGCATCATCATCAACATCACCACCACCACCATGATCATCATCATCATCATCATCATCATCAGCAGCAGCAGCAGCAGCAGCAGCACCATCGCCATCACCATCACCGTCACCCTCCTTCTCGCCACAATCGTCGTCTTTGCTATCATCGCCATCATCCTCACCATCTGATCATCAGCAACATAATCGGCATTAGCATCATCCCCATCACCACCATCAGCATGCATCATCAGCCGAAGCATCGCTACCACCATCATCACCAGCGTCAACACCACCACCATCATCGGGGGGACGAGGAGAGTCGCGGCGCCGGTGTCGGATGCCACGGACGTCGTGGCCCTGCCCTGGCGCTCGGGATCCATGTGCAGGGTCGGGCTCTCTCTCTCTCTCTGCTTCCTCCTCCTTCTCCCTCGTCCCTTCCCCTCCCTCCTCGGTCATCGTCCGATCGACGGCGAAAAATCAAGGAAATGAAGGGGGGCGAAGGGGCTTGGACTCTTTTTGGCCGCGACAGCGCCCGCCGCGCCCGCAGTGTCCCAGGCAGTGCCCGCAATAGTCGGCGTCGTCCTCCGCCAGGCACGCGGGGTCTGGCTCCAGCGCGCCCTCCCAGGGCCCAGGCGACACGAACGCGGGCCTCTGGCAGGGTCAGGGGGAGGAGGGAGGAGGGACGGAGGGACGGGGGAGGGACGGAGGAGGGAGGAGGGCGGAGGGAGGAGGGTAGAGGAGGGAGGAGGAGGGAGGAGGGAGGACGAGGGAGCACCAACATCACTTTCACGTTCTCCCAGCGTCACCTCTCCGCAGCTCAGCCTTCCGCACTCCTGCCACTTTTTGCTCCAATCGACCGCACCTCAACGCCTCAGCTGGCTACCACCCATTCACGATCTCCGCCCCGACTTCTCCACCAGACTCAACCCACGCACTCACTGCCATCCATGACGGCAGCAGCAGCAGTTAATCCCGGCGCGGCACAGCAACATCCAACCCTCCTACCAACTGCCTCCACAACGGCATCAGCGAACAACACCTCTATCTACTCCGCCACCGTGACTTGTGCGCGTTGAGGCGTGAAAGAACGCCAAGGTCTGTCTGCTCGAGTTTTTGTCATTTTCTGAGGACCCCCCCCTATAGACGCACCCAGCTGCATGCATCGCCCCCTTTTTCCGAGGCCACAATCCGTCGCAACGTACGACAGATTCCTGCTCCCAAGGCCCAGACGCCTCCAAGACAGCCCATCATCGCCTCAAGACGGAGCACGTTGACCTCAAGAGGGCCCAAGATGGCGTCAAGACGGCCCACCAGGCCGTCGAGGCGTCCCAAGAGAGCCACGAGAGCCTTCCCAAGAGGACATCGAGAGGCAAGCCTGGTTCATGTTCCTTTGGTTTTCGATGTTTTTCGGGTTCTCGTCTTTTCGAGCTTCCGACGGCCAATGATGACCTACGAAGCCACCATGACTGCCCCAAGACGGCCCAAGAGGCTCCCAAGAGGGCACCAAAACGGCCCAAGAGGTCTCCAAGACGGCCGAAGAGAGCCTCCCACCCCGAGAGGGCTCAGGAGACCCAAGAGGGCCAACAGAGGCCCCCAAGAGGTCCCCAAGG
>CAUYUJ010014505.1:975455-1147955 GCA_963575745.1 Prorocentrum cordatum
ACAGGGCTCCGACCCTCCTCCTCCTCGACCCCACGAGCGACCCCGACCCCCCCATCCGCCACCCCCGCCCCGACGACAGTGAGCGTCTGCACGGCGGCCTCAGGGGCAATCGGGGCCAGCATCAGCGGGCCGAGCGCCTCCCCCGTCTTGGGGTGGCGGCCGCGCTGGGCCTGCTGCAACATTCGCTGGACTCTCTCTCTTCGCGCACCACCCCCACCCGCTCCCGACCGAACTCCATCCTCCCTGACGATGCACGCGCGCTTGAGGCCCACAGAAAACCTCTGCGGGCGCACGGCGTGGGCCCCGCAGCGCGTGCAAATCAGCACACGGTCGCATTCCTGGACCAGGTGTCCAGGACCAACGTCCTGGGGATCACACAGACGGGATGAGAGGGACTTCAGGGAGGACGGGGTCGAGGCCTGGCGCCAACAAACAGTGCACCCGATCGCGCCAGCAGGAAACAGGGCGAACGCGTGGGTGGTCGGCTTGCGCTGGCGGGGGGCTTTAGGGGCAGGCGGTGGCGGCCGATGGACGACGGGCGATGCCATCATGGCCACTCTGTGGGCGGCAAAAGCGAGACATCTCATCCGCTGTTTCGCCCGCTCCATCACAAACTTACGCGCACGAATGACCGAGGAAGATCCAGGCAGATCGAGCGCGGCCATCGTCGCGAAACAGTCAGCCCACGTGTTACCGAAAAAATTCTCGAGGGGCTCTCCCGAGGAAATGCACGACGCAATGCCTTCATCCACGGACCTGTGAGCACGAGTCCAGGAGAAACGGGGCAAACGATCTAAATCTCTTTCAAACAGAGCGTGCAACTGCCTCCAGACACTCGCATGGGGAGCTGTCGGTCGAGCATGCCTGCCAAACCAAAGCTCCCCCTCTTGCGCCAGAGCCAGGTGATCGGTGACAAACTCAGACGGCCTGGGCGCCAATTCGAGACCTCGGAGGGCGGCGACCCTTTCGGCCCTGGGAACGGTTTGAATCGGGCCTCCGAGGCCACCAAAAACAGCCTTGAACGGCAAAAAATTTGGCGTGAGGGCCACGACCGCCCAGCCACACCGCCTAGCCTCGGGGAAATCGCTATCCAAACAGGACCCGTCGCCAAAAACTTTAGACGGCCACGGCACATCGCGGGCACCCCACTCTCGAACAGGCAGCATGCTGGGCTCAGGGGGGCCGAAACTCAGGGCGCATCGGCAACGCGTAGAGCAGGTCGACAGCGGTGAAGTCCCACTCCGCACCAGCGCCCGTCTGGCCCTGCTCCCACATGTCCTTCCTGACCTGCAGCACGTCCTCGGGGTACGGGCCCTGCTCCTCCCCCTCCTGCGCCTCGTGCACGGTGCAGTAGAACATCTCGTGCTCGAGGTCGGCAGGCGCGTGACCACAGAACTCACAAACTGCATTGTCCGTGTAACCTGCCTCGCGCCGACGGGCGGGCGTCCACATGCCGTCAGACTGAAGCTTTGCCAAAGCACCACGCAGCCCGCTGGACAGCCTCTGCAGGTGACCCTGACGAAGGGCTCGCATCCAGATATGCCTTCGGCTTCCGTCTGGCCGCCGAGCAGGGGCTCCAGGCAGATGGTCCAAAATACGATGGCTCTGCCAGCGCTCCAGGCTCAGGTACATGTAGTGCTGGACCTCGCTGGGACAGACCCTCAGCAGGTCGATGCCGACACCCGCGTCGTCCACGAGGACCGTGGCACTGGCCATGTCCCACCCAACTCTGCGCAGAGTGAGCCAGAGCGCAGAGATGGGACCCCTAGCACTGGCCCAAGTGACAGCACCGCGAGCATCCTCGAACTGGTCTCTCAGCGCCATCCAGGCCCTCTGCAGCTTGGCGAGAGAGCCGCGCGCGGCCCACACCCACACCGTGTACTGCTGCAGCAGGCTGCAGGTGGCGTGGTAGATCGGGTCGAAACTGCGCTGCTTCTGAACTGCCAGGTACAGTGTGAGGGAGCCGCTGCCACTGAAGCCACAAAAACTGCCTGCCAAGCTGCGCATCTGCTTCAGCTCGCCGTCGTTGATGCCGCTGACAGCCGCGCCGTGGCCGACCGACGGCAGCACGCCGGTGGTCCAGAGGCGCGCCGAGCGCCAGCGTCCAGCCCCCTTCTGCAACGCCTTCAGCCGAGGGCGACGAGCATCCATCTTCTTGAGGCGATCCTTCTGGACACTGCGCACAGCAGCGCAGGCCGCGAGGTCGTGGCCCAGGTAGCGCATGTGACGTTTGCCACCAATCTTGAGCAACTTGGCATACTGCCTGAAGTGATACTTGGACTGCTGTGTGACGGCCAAGTGCCCCGATTTGTCCAACTGCAGGACCAGGCCGAGGGGTTTGACCGCCTCGCAGAACACTTTCGTGGCAGTCGCAAGCGTGCGGGCACCACGGGCATCGGCACCAGTCCACGACAAAGCCACGTCGTCCACCAGGTCACGTGGACGAACCTCAGGAGCGATTCGAGCAGTCATGCGTAAAGTACGCGTCAGTAGCACCATCAGCAGCGTAGTGGCATGAGTGCACCCCGCCAGGATGCCCTGGTACGCACGCTTCGCCTCCGAGAAGGAGTTGTGCGCAAAAATCGTGCGCTCCTGCTGGTAGAGCAGCACGAGCATGTACGCGAGCCTCATGGGAAACAGATTGGCCCTGCACTCGTCCAGCAGCGCCTGGTGACGCACCAACTCGTAGCACTTGAGCATGTCGAGCAGCACGATCAGGGCGTGGTCGCCCGTGAAGTGGGCCGTCTCCTTCTCGAGGGCCAGATCGAAGGCAGCGTCGGAGGAGGATCTGCCTCCCGTGTGCCCCCGGAACTCCTCGCTGGCGTTGTTCGCTTCCCACTGGGCAGAGACAGGCCGACGGGCCCTCCCCCACACCCGAACGAGCGTGTTGAGGAGAGCGATCAGGCGCTCCCCCCCTCCTGGTTTGGGAAGTCGAACGAGCTTCGTCATGAGCCGAGCCTTGGGCCAGATGAGCAGCTGCTCGCAACGACAGAAGACGGCGGCCATCGCATCCAGGGCTGCGTCGGACAGGTGGTCCAGCGCCCGCGGGGCAAACCTGACCTGCCCCGTGCCCGCTGTCCAGCTGAAGGCGCGAACCGCACGGCGTACGTGCCTGCCGCTGAGAGGTGGCAGCTGGTCCCACACCTGGTGGTCGCTGGGCAAATCAATCACCCCGTCATCGTGCCTCTGCCAGTACTGGTTCCAGTGCTGCACCTTACGATCGGCCAGCTGGTACGCGTGCTGGACACCTGCGCCGTAGTCGATCACCTCCTGGAGCGCCAGTGGCTTGGAAAACTTGTGAGCACGACTAGCGCCGCCTTCGAACGACGCCTCGGCCCACGCCTGCCAACTGGCGGCTACCTTACTCTCATGCGCCCGCTGCTTGCCCTCTGCCTTGACAATGATGCGCTCGATTTGCTGGTCGAAATCCTCCCGCACGAAAGCCAGGAGCCCAAGCACAAAAAGATCGACAGCCGCCTTATCAAGATGTGGCCAAACATCGGAGCGAGCAGCAATCCTTTTCAAAAAACACTGGAACTCCAAAATGTGCCTCGCGGTCTTGTCGCACAGCTTGCTGCAGTAGACCCTCGGACGGGGGCGTGCTCCAGCTGCTGCCGCCACCGCGCAACAGGACGCAGCCGCAGACGACGCACCCGTAGCCGAGGAAGTCGATGGCGATGGTGCCTCCGTCCCTGAGCAGTTCAGCCCTGGCAACAAGAGAGCAGGAGGTTCGGACAGCTTCGTGATGAACGATGCGAGAGCAGTGCGGACACGTCGGAACTGCCGCGCCCAACGCGCTGCAGCAAGCCAAGCTGCCACGTCGGGCGCCTTTCTCTTCCAAGACTGCCTCTCGTCAGGGTCGAACCTGGCCCACTCGAACGTAGGTGGCGCAGGCTTGGACGTGAACTTTGACACCTGCGGTCCGACGACATCGTAGCGGCCCTGCAGCTCGAACTCGATGCCCAGCAGCAGCTGGTCCCACACGTCGGCCATCTGCTCCGAGGAGGTCACCTGCCTGATCTGATTCAGCAGCGGGTCCCAGTCTGGCGGCGGCCTGGCGCAGCCGACCTTCGGCGCCTTGGTGAAACCCTTGGCCTGCACCAGCTGCCGAGTCCACATCACCTGCGGCTGGGCTGCCAACCTGAGCGTGACGGGCAGGTGCGGCCAAGTATCTGCCTCACCGACTGCTGCATGGCTTATCCTCGGCATGACCTGGCAGGCCACGAAGAAGAAGTCGATCGTGCGCCCAGGGAGGGCCTGCATGCAAGTCGGCACCGATGGCACAACCGCAACGCCATTGACCGAGTGCAGCCACGACAGCGAGCCCAACTGCTCGAGCTCCATATTGAAATCTCCTCCCACGATCCACGGCATCTGCAAAGTGTCGAGCACCTTCAGATACTGATACAACTTGAACAGGATGGCCAGGTTCTCTGGCGACAGCTGCTCGTCAACCCGCATATACAGAGAAATCATGGCGAAACCTCGCTTGCCACCGCAGTTGACGTGCGCCGCCACCATGCGCCCTGGCTCCAACGTTGGCCCTTCTAGCGCAGGGGGCCCTGTGATGAGCACACGCTTGGGCACCAAAACCGCCACGCCGCCCTGACTGCCAGTGCCCTGCCCAGGTAGCGCAGCCTCCCAGACACCGTGGTAGCCCTCGGCGAGCGCGTCCCGCTGGGCCTTGGCCAGGGCCCCTGGCAGCGCATGATGCTCCTGCACGGCGACGCACATGCTTGAACAATTCGCCAGGTAGTCAACCATGGGGCCGCCTGACGAGACATTGATAGTGGTGACACCGATAGACTCAGCCATTGCGATGGGCACGAGACACAGCCACAGCAGAAAACGAAAGGGCGCCAGGGCATCAGCAGGCAGCGACCGCCTTGTGCCGCTTGCGCCCGAGCTTAGCCATGATCTCCTCGATCCTGCGCTTGTCGCCTCCTGCACTGACGATCTCATCGACGAACTCGGCGCTGTCGGCCTCGTCCTGCTCCATCGCGTCACACTCCGAAGGCGGGCTGCCGCCAGGCGCCCGCTGGTCCTCAGCAGCGGCGGCAGCAGCCGCAGCGGCTTCGGCCCTCTCCCGCTGCTGCTTGACCTTGGCCTCCTCGCTGAGCATCTTGAGGCGCTCCAGGTCCTCCTTGAGGCGCTCCGACAACCCATGCTCGGCGCCGAGGAAGTTGAGCACCTGGTCGAGCCCCGCCAACGTTTGGCCGAGCCCGACGATCGGCTCATCCAGCGGCCCTTTGCCGTGCTCAGGCTGGGGGGGCAGCGGGGCCTGGCTCTGGAGCTGCCGCTGCTGCTCCGGCAACTCCAGCATCTGGGTGTCGAGCGACGCCAACTGCTGCTGCGCCGCCTGTTCCTGCTCATGCAGCAACGCCAGCTTCTCGCGGATCCCCACGAGGCGCCGCTGCTGGTCCTCCTGCAACTTCTGCTGCCTGCTGATCTGGGCTCCGAGGTCACGTAGCCTCTGGCCCAAGGGGCGCGCCGCCGCCAGCTTCGCCTTGAGCTCAGATTGCTCCTTGACGAACGCCTCCTTTGCACGAGCGAGGTGAGGATCGGCACTGCCCTCGACCGTCTTGAACAGCTCGCCCAACTCCCGCAGCCTCTGCTTGTCCTTATCGGATCCGCTGAGCTCCTCCTCGGCCTCCACGGGCGGGGCCTCCGCACGCTTGAGCTTCGCATTGGCGGCCGCCAGCTCCTGCTTGAGCTTCTGGACCTGCACCGAGTCCGCCCATGCAGAGAAGGACCTCCCTGGCCTGCGAAGCGACGGCAGCGGCGGCTCGCGATACTCCTTGAAGCAAAGCCCCTTGCCCAACTTGCACTTGGCGCAGGATGTGGCGTCGGCGAAGTTGAACCAGGGAAGGCCCTTGGGCCCGACGCAGCTCTTGCAGTACCATTGCCGCTTGCTCTGCTCCGAACGGTAGTGCTGTGGCGCCATCCAGCAGGCTGGCCTCGCAGGCACCGAGAGCAAGCCGCCGAAGCAGCGCAGGCTGGGCAGCAAGGCTGAAAGTGGGTGCCCAACTCCCACAGTGTAGGCGAACGGTGGTCTGGCCGCGGACTAGCGGTATCCGTGTGGTCCCCTGGGGCACCAATCATCTTGAGCCAAAATGGCTACGGAGGAGGAGGAGGAGGAGGAGGAGAGAGGAGAGAGGAGAGAGGAGAGAGGAGAGAGGTGAGAGGAGAGAGACCCTCCCCCTTCTCTCCTTCGAGGCCGCAGCCGCCCTGCGCAAGGGGGAGGGGGGCAGAAGAAGAGAGATCGGCCGGGGAGCCGCGCGCTGCTTGTTCCGGAGGGGCCGTCGCACGCTTTGCCGAGTCGCTCGGCCCCTCCCGTTGCTGCCAAGCAGCGCCAACACGAGTAACAAAACATGAAGAGCCTCTCACCACCGCCTCGCACCCGAGTCTCGAGGCTGCTACCCTCCTCTTCCCTTATTAGGAAAGGATGCAAATGCATAAGCACAAACTGTCGTAGGTCCGCGCGGGATTCTTGGATCGGCGCTGCCTCCCCCCCCCTGGCGCGCGAAGTGCCCCAAGGGCGGCGCCAGAGTCACCGCCAGGGGATCCAACGCCGATCCAAGAAATCCGCACGGACCCCCGAACATTTATTCCTATGTTGACTGTTATGTTTCTTCGAGTGGCCGACCTCCGACACTCCATGCTTCTTCGAGTGGCGAAAGGAGGATCCCAGACCTCCAGCGTCAGAGGCTCGAGCTCGGGGGGGGAGGGGGCGGGGGTCGCGAGGATGTGTTTGGTCAGTCTGCACTCTGTGGGCCTCCTGGAGGCTTCTTTGGTCTAGAGGTCACTGGGAGGGTGGGGCGAAGGGAGGGCACTCCAAGCTGTTCCACAAAGGGGGGTTCGGGGGGGGGATCGCGAGTGGAGGGAAACAGTTCGTGAACACCCCCCCTGCCCCCCAAACTCAATGTTGGCACGCGCGGGGGAGACTACGGTCGAGGTGCAACTCATCAGACCCACCGCCAACTTTGAACACTGGGAGCATGAGTGTTCGCTAATTTTTCCGAGACCTGTCGCGTGTGGAGTAGAATGGTCTTCGCGGGGCATGGGGTGGGGTGGGGGGGGGCGGCACGAGCCGTCGGGCGGGGTGGCGCACGGAGGTGCCTAGGAAGCGTTGCAGAGTAGATGTGTCTGTCTACGTGGACGGGTTTTGCCCTTCGTGAGCCTGGTGGAGCTTCTCGTCGCCACGGCACGGCTCCGATGGAAGTTCAGATCAGAACGCACCCCAGGAGATCCGAGGAAAGATACTTCAGGGAGGAGAGCCCGAGCCTCTGGCGTAACGGTCTTGTCAATCCCAGCGATTCTTCCTGAATCGTTTTGAGGCTCTGAGATGATCACAAACGGGGTCCGGAACGGGAAGCTGCACCCAGGCCCCAGGGAAGTGGTCGAGACCTCTGAGGCCCGCGGCTCGAGGTCGAGACGGCCAGTGTTTCGCCATTTTCGGCATCTGGAGTCCGCTCTTGGGCACCGTCACAGGACGACTCGGGATGAGAAATTGGCCCCGGGGAAGGGGTCGAGCAGGGGCCATGGATGTTCACGGCGACGGTAAACAGGAAACCGAATTACGCAGGGAACCGACAGTGAAACCGAAACCAACA
Source organism: Prorocentrum cordatum (assembly GCA_963575745.1). Classification (NCBI taxonomy): domain Eukaryota; class Dinophyceae; order Prorocentrales; family Prorocentraceae; genus Prorocentrum; species Prorocentrum cordatum. Next base: position 983,069 of record CAUYUJ010014505.1, read on the forward strand.
GACTGAACGCATCCTAGGAGGGCGCAGAAGCGCGACAGCCGACCGAACCGAACAGACCGATCGCAGCCGACTGCGACACGGCTGACCGAATCGCGTCGCGGAAACTCTTGGAGACCTGTCTCGACAGGCAGACTGTCAAAAGCCGCCCAAGGGCTGGGGTCGCAGGCCTCTCGTACTGGGAGCTCCCCAGCCACACCACCATGTTCATGCGGGTCCCGGCGCCGACCCCGTCGAACGCATGCCGCTTGAGCCCGGAGTGCATGACGGCCGTGCCCAGCGGCAGCGACGCCATGTCAACGGTGAGCTCGTGCCGCCGGTACGTGGCAGTGCCGAACTCCCCGCAGAAGTGTGGCGGTGCGCACAAGGGGGTGGCAGGGTGCTGCTGGGGAGGGGGTCAGGAGCTCCCACGAGAGCTTCCCAGAGGGCGAGAGGGTCTCCAAGATGCCCCCCGCCTTCCTAGAAGGCCGCCCCATCTGTTTCCGCTCAGGCTGCGACCAGCCGCGGCCACGAGGACCCCACCTCCCAGGAGGCCCAGGGCGCGAAGAAACCGTCGGAATCCTGTGCGCCACCCCCTCGCGCACGCCGCCAGGAAGTACAACATGCTAGCGTTGAACTCCCCCGCCGCGGCGTCTGCGAGAGCGATGTTCGCTGTGAAGACGGAAGAGTCCTGGTGCGCGCCGATCGGCCCCCGCGGCCCGGCGTGGCCATCTCGGTGGCCAAAGGCGGCCTGCCCAAAGCCGCGAGGGTGCTCCTCCATGTCTGGCGCGTAGTGCCTCACCTGAAGAAACACACACACACACATACACACACAACGTGTGCATAAACATCAACTTTCGGAGGTCTGCGCGGATTGTATGGATCGGCGCGCGCCAGGGGCTGCGCCAGGGGCACCGCCGGGCGGGTCCAGCGCCGACCCAAGAACTCCGCGCGGACATCCAACGGTTCATGTGTACGCCTCTTCTTCTTATTACTCATAGTAGTTTTTAATATTATTTTGACTCTTATTATCATTAGTAGTATAATCATTATTATGTGTAGTACTATGATTGTTACTCTTATTCCTATTATTAACATCATTATTATTATTATCATTATTATTATTATCATTATTAGTATTATTATCAATATTACTACTGTTACTACTACTATCATTATTATTATTATTATTATTATTATTATTATTCGTAGTAGTAGTAGTAGTAGTCGTAGTAGTAGTAGTAGTAGTAGTAATAGTAGTAGTAGTAGTAGTAGTAGTAGCAGTAGCAGTAGTAGTAGTAGTAGTAGTAGTAGTAGTAGTAGTAGTAGTAGTAGTAGTAGTAGTAGTAGTAGTAGTAGTAGTAGTAGTAGTAGTAGTAGTATCATCATCATTAATAGTATTATTAGTAGTAATAATAATAATATGTGTGTTACTATGTTTTTTCTTTTGCTGCTTATTCTTCTTCTTCTTCTTCTTCGATCACCAGGTGCGCGTTGGCGGAGTCCAGATTTGGGAGGGCGCCAGCTCTTCACCGTATACACCGATCCTGGCCAGGCTCACCCTAGGCCCAGGGTCGCTGCGTGCGCTCTTCTGGCCTGGCCAGGGAGGCATGGCGTATGTACACCAGAAATGGGCCCAGGAACAGACTGGCCAAGATCGGCGCAGATGTACAGCCGACGCCCTCCGAGGATTGCCGACGTCCCTGTCGCGCAGCAGCGACCTCGCCAGCGGGGCCAGGTACCCATCGGACAACTCCTGAGCGATCCACTGCAGGCCCAGGGCGTCCAGCGGGTCGGGGGAGGGGACCGAAGGCTCCCCCGCGGCGCCCGCCTGCGCCGCGTCGGCCGCGGCCCAGGCCTCAAACCGCCGCACCTCCTCCGCCAGCATGCGGCAGAACGGCGGCGCGAGCACCTGCAGGCGGAAGAGGCCGTCGGCCATGGCCAACACTGGCCCGCCCGGGGCGGGCCCGGCGTCGCTGCACGTGCTCCCCGCGCCTGCCCGCATCCCGGGGTGGTGCCCCTCCGCTTCCGCCTCGGCCACGGCCCGCAGCAGCTCGGGCGACAGCCACTCGGGCCGAAGCGGCCCGCCGCCCAGGAGCTCGGGGTGCAGGGGCCTGTACGCCAGCAGCGTGCGCAGCCACAGCGGCACCAGCTCGCGCGCGTCGGCGCGGTGGAGGCCCTGGAAGGACCGCAGGCCGATCTCGTGCCAGCCGTCCAGCGCCCTCCTCTGCAGCTCCGCCGGCCGCCCGCGGAGCAGCTCCTCCTCGAGCCGCAGGCCCTTGTCGAGCCACAGCGCGCCGAACGCCCCCGGGGGCACGCCGAGCGCCGACGGGGGCGAGAGCAGCGCCCGCCGTGCCAGCCCAAGCGCCAGCCCGAGGCCCCTGTCGGCCGCGGGCGCCGACGCCCAGCCCGGCGCGAGGGTGTGCTCCGGGAGCAGCAGGGAGCCGTTGCCGGCGGCCACCAGCACGTGCCTGCCGTCGGCCTCCGCAGACACGGAGGGCGCCGCGCTCGAGCCCCAGTCCGGGGGGACCTCCACCCGCACCGCGAGGGCGTTGGCGCACCCCGGCAGCGCGATCCGGGCGATCACCTTCGGCACTCCAGGGATGGGGCTCTGGGGCGAGGAGGCCCCGAGCGGTGCAGGACTCAGCCAGGAGCCCCTCTGCTGCCCCGTGGGGTCCCCAGTCTGTGTGTGGGGGGGGAGGGGGGGGCGATCAGGGTGAGGGAGGGGGCGAGAGGGAGGGGGACGATTAGGGGTGGGGACGACAGGGGGTGGGGCGGGAACATTGACCTGGTTGGCGATGCATCGCCGATCTTAGCATCGCCGATGGGCCCCCGACAGCCTGGAGCCCGTCTCCTGCCCCTTGGGGGCCCCGTCCCCCAGGGGCCCTCTCCGAGCCCCCGAGTCGCCGCGCCGTCCTGCTCCCGCACCGAGCGCAGGTACTCGGGCGGCTCCGCCCGCAGCCCAGCGATCTCCGCCGCCAAGTCGCCGCGCGAGGCCCCCGCGGGTGGCCGTGCGAGGGCAGGCCCGTGCAGCAGCACCGCCAGGCGTCGCCACATGCGGCCCGCGCCCGCGCCCCCGGCCAGGGGCTGGCTGGTGGCCCTGGAAAGCCGGCCCCTCGGTGCGAGCTCGGGGCGCGAGGAGGGGGGGACGGAAGAGGGGTTGGAGATGGAGGGGGGCGCTGAGGACTGAGGGGACATGGAAGAGGGGCTGGATTTGGGGATCGCAGCGCGGTGAAGCAGCGTGTAGACTGCGTGTGAACTGCTCCTGGCTGCGACGCTCGAGCAGCAACAACAACAACAACAACTTGTTTCGCCTCTGCCGATTCGGCGGGGAGGGGAGCGGGGGGGCGGAAGGCCGGAGGCACGAGGAAGGAGAGGGAGGCGAGGGAGGAGGGGGGAAGGCGGGGGAGGGGCCCAGAGGGACGAAAACCTCGGTTTCCTCGGCCACCTAGCTTCGCGCACTGCCACCCGCGATGCGCGATGTTCTTCGAACCCTCGCGCCCTCGCGCCGCCACCCGTGCAGAGGGGCAGCTCCCCAGCCCAGACTGCGACGCGCAAATATCCTCGTGCCCCAGCAGGCGACATAGATCTCGGCGGTCGAACCTCCCTGCTGGACACTCACATCCAGAATGGACGTATACAGCTTGCAGAGTTTGAGGTCGAACCGTCGTTTTGGAGAGTTTCGATTCTTCGGGGAGGGACAGAGGTAGAAGAAGGGAGGGAGGGAGGGAGGGAGGGAGGGAGGGAGAGGGACGGTGGGGGGAAGGAATGTGGGGAGGGGCGACCACTGCGGGGCGCCTTCCGCACCCATCTCTCGAGGGCGGCCCGACAAGGGCCTGCAGAGGCCGAACAGTTCTGGACAAAACGAAACCAGCGCTACGCGCTTTTTGCTCGATCCTCCCTCCCTACTCCCTACTCACAACTCCCTCCTCCTCCTCCTCCTCCTTCTTCTTCTTCTTCTTTTTCTCCTCCTCCTTCTACTCCTCGGGGGGTGGAGAAGGAGGAGGAGGAGGAGGAGGAGGAGGAGGAGGAGGAGGAGGAGGAGGAGGGGGAGGAGGAGGAGGAGGAGGAGGAGGAGGAGGAGGAGGAGGAGGAGGAGGAGGAGGAGGGGGTCCTCGTGGTGCCCCAGGAGGTCTCAGGGAACCATCGGGGACCTCTGGAGGCCTCCTGGGGCCTTTCTGGAGATAATTGAGATCGGGCAAACCACGGGGTGAGGCGAGTGAGGATGAGCCGATGGGAGGAGAAATGAAAAAAAGGGATGGAAGGGGGAGGTGGGCGGGGAAACAGAGGAAAAGGGGAGATCACCATGGAGAAAAAATGGCCCCCAAGGCTCTCTCGACCAAATTTCCATGGGCCAGCAATGACTTCTGGACAGTTGTTTTATGGTCTCGGGCCTGACACGGGCTTCCAGAAATCCATAACGATGGAAGCAAAGCCGTCTCGACTGCGTCGCGACGCCAAAATCTGTCGGTCACCATGGAGAAAAAATGGCCCCCAAGGCTCTCTCGACCAAATTTCCATGGGCCAGCAATGACTTCTGGACAGTTGTTTTATGGTCTCGGGCCTGACACGGGCTTCCAGAAATCCATAACGATGGAAGCAAAGCCGTCTCGACTGCGTCGCGACGCCAAAATCTGTCGGTCCCTGCGTCCCTCTTATCTTCATCTCTCTCTCTCTCTCTCTGTATCGCCCGTGCCTGGTGCAATCCCGCGCGTCCCCTCCCACCCCACCCACCCTCGCCCTCTTCCTCCTCCTCTTCCTCCTCCTCCTCCTCTTCCTCCTCCTCCTCTTCCTCCTCCTCTTCCTCCTCCCCTTCCTCCTCCTCGTCGGTTTCATCCTCCTCCTGCTCCGCCACCTTTCTCGTCGTCCTCATCGTCGTATTCCTCCGCCTCCTCCTGTTCCTCTTCTTCCTCCTCCTCCTCCTCCTCCTCCTCCTCCTCATCCTGCTGTCCGTCGCCATTTGGGCTCAAGATATCTGCACCTTGGGGGCTCCGCACCACCGTGCATGCAGGGATACCGCCAGCCCGCGGCAGTCTTCCAAGCTCTTCAGGGGTCCCGCGGCGCTCGGAGGTTCAGCGGCCCCAACAGGCGGTCCTGGGGCGACACTGTGGCTTAGCGAGCTGTTTCCTCCCTCCCTGCGCCCTGTTGCAACTGGCAAAGGGTTGGGGCCCGCAGAAGTGGCAGTGCAAGTCCTGTGTGCATCCCAAGTCAGGCGAACCCTTCCTCAACTTTGCGGAGGACAGCACATGTTTCTCATGTGGCATATCGGAGTCGTCTTGTTGTTGCGGACATGCCACGCCAGCGGTCCCGTCTAAGCAAGTGCCATGGGTCAAGCAGTTGGCATGGGCTCAAGGGCCGCCTGGCAGTGCTGATGCGCAGCTGGCCAAGTTCCAGGCGCAGGTCAAGCGTTTGGAGGGCGAACTCAAGAAGGCGAGTCTACAGCAGTCGCCAGAGGGGGCCTCCTCAACGTTCTGCTGGGACGGTGGCGGCGAGTGCGACCTAGCCTCGAGCAAGGACCGCATCGCCACCATCGAGAAGGAATTCAACACCATCGCGATGCTAGAAGGCGAGATCTGAAATAACACCAAGGCCGACCTGCGCGCCGAGCGCCAGGATATCGAGAAACGCCTGCTGGAGTCGCAGCCTGTGGCATCGCGGCTGCGCGCCCGTTCGCGCAAAGTGGACGAGGCTGAGCAGGAGCTCACCACGTCCTAATGGGCGGCAGGACGCCTGCCGCCAGCGCGTCGCGGACGCGGAGCAGGCGCGCAATGAAGCCGAGTCCCGCGTCGCTGAGCAGGAGCAGCTCCTGGCGCGGCTCAAGACGCAACGAGGCGGCGCTGGCGCCCTGGGGCGCGGCGCCAGCGGCGCCGCTGTCGGGGGCGTCAGAGGCCGCCGCCCCACACAGCTGGATGCAGACAAAAGGCGCGGCGTCTCCAGGAGCCAGGCCTCGACGAGCTCGTCGCCTAGCTGCCCGACCTGCGCGGCTTCGCCGCCAAGCTGCGCGAGCAGGTCCCGCAGTGCTCTCAGCCTGCCCCCCCTCGCGTGGCCGGGGCCGCCCGCGGGGCGAGCGACGGCGGGCGTCGCGCCCGCTGCGATCGAGCTGGCGCCCACTGCGGCCCACGAAGCCCACGGTCCTGACGCGTCGCAGACGCGTGCCGAGATCGACGCCAGGGGGGTGCCCCCACGTGCCGACGACGAAGAAGTTCGAGTGCTCCACGGGCTGCTCCGACTCGCGTTTGGCAGACGGAGCGGTGGGCAAGCTGCGTCGGCGTTCTCTCCTTGTTAATGTGGTTGGTTTGCTCCTTATTGCCATGATGTCCTTCAACTACATCGCTGTGAACGAATCGCTGCGCCTGGAGTTGCCGACCGCGGAGTCTACTGGCGAGCCGTGCGACGTGGGACTACCATCCCTGGCTTCGCTGGTCATGATCGGCCTGACCCAGAGCGTTCTCGTACTGTCTTGGAAGGCGACCCCTTGGAGACTGGTCGGCGCGCTGGGTTTGGAACGTCAATCGTGAGCGCCAGGAGGATAAAGACTCCCTGCGAGAATGGCGTGAGGAATGGCTCACGGCAGAGCCAAATTTGGACGACCAGCGGGAGCCCTGGGACCTGGCCGAGGTGGTGTCGGAGGGGCGCCGCGCGGCCCGGCGTCGAGGGGCTCTCCGTCGCCAGAACTTCATCAGGTACATGCGCCTCCTCACCCAAGATGCGTGGAACGCGGTGGTCAACCACCGGCTGGGCCGAGCTCGACTAGGATGGTCGAGAGCCTCCGAGCACTACTAGACAACGCACGGGCTTCAGTTCCTCCTGCGGGGCGGCAGCAGCGTCTTCTGGGAGGCTTGGATGCGGGCAGTCCATCCCTGGCGGCGCCCTCGCTGATGCCACTGTCTACTCCGAGCTCGACGCTGGCGGCCTCCGCTCTCATCCCCCCCCCCCTTTCGGGCCCCAGGCCTGTTCTCGGAGAGGCCGCCCTGCCGCGCTCGCGCCAGCGAGGCGCGCGCCCCCGCGGCGGCGGTGCAGAGCGGGCTGGGCGGCGCTCGCCCGCGTGGCTCGGGCGGAGGCGGGGAGCGGAGGATGGCGCCCAACGTTGGCACGCGCGCTGGTAGATGACGAAGTGGTTGGAGCACCCGAGGTGCTCAAGTTGGATCAGCCACTATCGACGCCCATGGGTGGACGCGCAGCCCCCCTGCAGATCGCCACCATCAGCAGGGGCATCTGGCAGGGCGCTCGCACTACTTTGGAATGGAATGCTAGTTTTGGGCGCAGATTCGATGAGGCCTTCGTTCAGGAGACGAGGTTCCCCGACTCTGAGGCTGCTGGGGGAGCTCGGCAGCGGCGCCTCGGGCAAGGGGCCTCGCCCTTGTCCTGCCGCGACGGACGGGCAAGGAGCGCCTGGCCGTCAGTGGGGGCGTGGGGCCATGCATAGGCACGCACATTGGAGCGCATGGCGGCACTGCGCATTGCAATTCCCCGAGAATGGAGCCACAGCATTGTGGCCAGGAAGATTCATCTTCGACAAGGTTACGTGATCCGTGCGATCTCGTTGTACATGGTCACCTCGATTGGATCGACGGGCGAGAACTGACTTTGCATGCTGGGGTGGCACTGATTGTGGGGCAGTGCCCCGTGCCGTTCACTATTGGAGCCGAGTGTAGCGCGGAGGCCAGCGCCCTTGCCTCCGGCGGCTGGCGCCGAGAGGCGGAGGGCACCATTGTCAACCCTGGTGTCCTGGCCGGGGGGGCAATGGGCATAATTTCTTCGTCATCTCCCGTATGTTGGCCAACCGCGTCGCTGCCCCGCATGCTTTTGCTGGTGCACCTTCTGGCGCGCGCGATCAAGCCTGCTGCGCTATGGAGCGGACCTGAGACCATCCCGCCGTCTGGAATGAGGATCCGCGACGGCCCTTCTCAGTGGCCAAGAAGGGCCCCGACCCCGAGGGCTCCGCCAGGCCGCGCGCGCAGTCCACCGAGGAAATGCAGCTGGAGAAGGCCGAAATGATCGAGTCCTCGCAGCGCTTGCAGTCGGCACGCGCTGGGTGGTTTGACTTGGCGGAGCGCCCCCTCATCAGAACCCAGCAGATCGATGTGAAGGGCGCTCGTCATTGTGGACGCGGCATGGGCATTCGCATGAATCAGACGCCCCAGACTTGAGGTGCATGAACGCAAGCGCCGCCTTCGCGATTTCTCTGGCGAACCTGGTGGAGCCTTCTCCGCATCCGGAAGGCCGTGCCCCCGCGGGGCCAGGCCGATCGCGGCTCTCGTGGCAAGCGACTGTGCGATCACTTCCCTATTTTCAAGCCCAGACCCGGGTCATTCCTGAGACGATATCTGGAGCAAAGGCCACGCGGAAGGTGGTCATCGACAAGCGGCTCGCTCTGGCCGAACGAGACAGTCCTCTCCCAGCGCGGTTCCAGGACCCCTTGAAGGAGGGGGCGGCCATGCGCGGGAGGGCAGACGCAGCTGCCAACGCCAAGCTGTGGAGGACATTCTGCAAGTCAGCTCTTCTGTTTCTGGGAGAGTTGCGCGCAAGTTGATCAAGCTGAAAGTGGTCGATCCCCTCGCAGCAGTGCTGCCTGGCGATGTGGGCAATTACCTCAAGTGGGCTCTCTGGCAGTTGAAGGCGTTGTGCAAGAGTGTTTGCCGCTGTGGATCAAGGGCCCCGGAGCCGACGAAGTTCCTGCTGCGGGGTGGGAGGTGGAGAACGCATTCGAGGTTATCAGCTCTGAGCAGGTCCGTTCTGCCATCCTTGTTTTGGCAGGAAGAAAAGACTGGGCTGGGGCAGCTTCCACCCTCGGCTGGTGGGCGAATTGTCGGATGCTCTGGCGACTCGTTTCGCTGCATCCCGGCGGAATTCGAGCGCGCGGCCGCTGTCCCAGGGCCAAGACGGTCGCTTTCATCCCCGAGCCCCCTCCTGACGTTGGGCGACGACGCACTGGGTCGCTGGCTTGGGCCCCCGCGTTTGGGGCAGGATTCGCCAAAGGCTCGCTCGTGCTTGGGGGGCTGGCTCGGACGCCAGTCTGTTCCCACGGCAAGTCTGGCGACGCAGCGGCAGACCGCGCGGCCTACACTGCAGTCTTCCCGCGGCGCGCGCCAGGCGCCATGGCTTTGCCAGTGACACTTTGTACTGCGACGTCATCAACTTCTACGAGACCATTTCGTTCGGTGCTGAGACAGAGTGGCAGACAAGCGGCATGGGCTCGATGACCAGCTCTTGAAATATCCGCGCGCAGTCTACAGGGAAGGGAGGAGGACTCGATTGCTACGGGCGGCCTCGCGCCAAACGGTGTCCACCTGCTCGGCGATAGCTGGGCTCAGCTGCGCGATGGGCGCGGCGATGCCCATGACCTTTTGCGCATTGCGCACCATTGCCGCGGAGACTCCTGTCTGCAGGCCGCTGAACCTGGTGGGCGACCTGAGGATTCACGCTGTGGGCTCGCGTCGGGTGGTGGCGCTCCGATTGGTTCAGGCGGCCTCCATCATCTCGACCCAGATGAAGGAGCTCGACCCCCCGCTCAACCCGGCGAAGAGGCGCTCCTCTGCTCTAGCCCCAAGCTGCTCGAAGCCTTGCTGGACGACCCTGGCTGGCCAGTCGATGAGAGCCCTTCCTGGCCAGCACCCACCACGACCTGGGCGGCGGCGCTCTCGATGGCAAAGCCCGCCGTGCCCGCGCAAAACCAGCGCCGCCAAGCATCGGCTGCCGCGGCGAATCGGCTCTCTAAGGTCGGGAGAGGGAAGGGCGTCTCGGGCTCGCGGGTCTGGGTCCGTCGCCAGGGCCACTTGGGAGCGCGAATCAATGGCCTTGGGGACTCAGCCCTCAGGACCTCGCGAGTTGCCACTGCCAGACCCTCTGACCACCCATCCAGCCTGGATCCTCACTTGGCCTCGCTTTTCTCCTCTGCAGGACCCCCCAAAGAGACACTTGCATATCCTTTCTTTTGGTAGCCGGGACGGTGGATGCCGTCAAATATTTTTCCTCGGTGTGTTGGCACCGCAGTGTCACGAAGCAGGTGCTCCACTCCGCCCATGGAGATGCGCTCCTGACTGCCGGCAAACTCAAGCCTTGGGGTTCCGCCAAGCAGCCTGTCGCTTCTCTGATGCGCACGCTGGGTCGCATGGGATCGAAGCCCGATGCTCCCCAATGAGATGCTCATCCATCAAATGGGTAGAGTCTGGAATTCATCGGTTCCCCCCCCCGCTTTCCACACCCTTCGAGCGCGCGTGGCGCGCGAAGAAGCAATCGATTGTAAAGAGCAGGTTCGGCAGGGCGACGTTGGTGCTGAGTGGCGCGGCCCCATGCGTCTCAAGCCTGCTTCGGATTTGATTTCGAAGCAGAGATTTGTCTGGACCGATCATTGCAGGCGCTGCTCGAGAAGTCTCATCGCCAAAAGATTCCGGCGCCAGCAACGTTTCCATGATGTTTGCCCGGACATCTCTGCCGCATGTTTTGCTTGCTAAGCGCCCTCTGAAACTGTGCTTAATCGCTGGTTGGATTGTCCTGCTCACGAAGCCTGGAGACGAGATGTCCTGAGCCCTGACCTGGAGAAGGCGGCGGAAAAGGACTCGGCCTCTCTCGCCAAATGTGCCCCCCCCAACCCCCCCCGCGGGTTTTCGCGCCTCACCGGGCCCTCTGATGACACGGCATTCCGGCGCCATTGGCCAGCCGAAGGACTGGTGCTCGGGGAAGGGGGTCAGATTGTCTGCGAAAGGTCATGTTTCGAGCCTGCTCTCCCTAGGATCACAGCGGCGGGATGGGCGGTGCTGGTGACGGGCGGGCGGGGGAATGCTGATCGTGCGATGTGGGGGCGAGTGCCAGTTAGCGTGGCCCCTGCTCAATTCGCCCGTGATGGCGAAGATTTTGCGGTGATTATTCTGGTTCGGCATGCGTCCGCTTTCCCAAGGGCCAAACTGTGCGGTGATTGTGCGGGGGCCCTGGAAGATGTTTCGGACCCCGTGGCTGCCGTCAATCCTGACGACGCTCGCTCTCACATGTGGCAGCATGTTTTCGATATGCTCGAAAGATTTTGGTTGCACACGGTGCCTGCCCACTGCGCGTTGCGTGACGTGGAGAGTGGGGAGCTCAGTCGGCTCGAGCACCTCGGCAGCAAGGCTGCTGACCTTTATGGCAAAAGAGGCGTAGCCCTGGGTAGGATCGGCGAGGCCGATCGGGCGGTTGTTGATGGATGCTTCGAGCCAGCTAGGCAGTTGCGTAAGTTTTCGGCGGAGCAGGAAGCGAGGATTGGTGACAGCAAGCAGTTTGGCCATGTCAACATTAAACTGGCTTAAGCACACCACTCTGGACTTTCCCCCCTCTCCCGATATTCCTCCTCTTCCTTTGGGGAGTGATGGGGCAAGTCGGCAAGGCGGGGGCGGGGAGGGTTCCACGGTGTAAGATGCGAGAACTGATGGCCCCGACCTCCACGTTTGGCCTGCTAAGATGCCACTCCGCCTTGGAGGAGTCGGGGCCAGAGGCTCGACCCGAGTGGCCCGACCTCCACGTGTAGCCTGCAAGAGGTCACTCCACCTTGGAGGCTTCGGTTCCTGATGCTTCGGGGGCCCCTTAGGGTGCCCCTGACTGTTGTGCCACATGCGGCTCCGTTTGTGTCGTGGGTGGGCATGGCGGCAAGACGGCCCTTTCTCAAGACTGCGTAGGTCGTGGCACGGCTGGGCGAGAGAGGCAGCTTGCCTGGCCAAAAAAGGCTGAGGGGCGGCTCGGGCCACTGTCCTTGCGGAGCCTGCGCGCCACTACCTTTTGTGCAACATGGGTCTGGACGACCCGCCGTCGCCTGTCCCGCCGCGGTCCAGGGCTTCTCTGACGTCTTCGTCGGGGGGGGATCGGTTGGGTTGGAACTGGGATCGACCTTCAGCGACGCCTTTCTGGTTCAGCTTGCGAGGTGGGGCTCGGGCGAGTGAGCGCCGTCGGCTACTTGTGCCGCCCTCCGAGGACCTGGAACCGTAACTCTTCCCAATTGTTTGTATTCATGGGAATGTGGTGGCACCTTTCTAGCCGTTGCCGAGTTCCTCCTCCTCCTCCTCCTCCTCCTCCTCGTCGTCAGCATCGTCATCGCCATCGTCATCGTCATCCTCCTCCACCCCTTTTCCTTACACATAACTCCCGCCTGTCCCACCCCCCGAGGTGTTGGCGGGGCGGGCTGGGCGTTGCACCTGAGACTTCCTCAACACTTTATGACCCTGACCCCTGCCATGTGCAACTGCTCCGAACATGGAGCGGGGGGCGTGCCGTTGTCAAAACGGAGCTCTCGCCGCAGCGTTGCGCGCACTCGCCTTGCGCATCTGCAGCAACTTCGAGGACGGAGGGCGGGCCATTTCTCGGAATGGAGCTCTCGCCTTAGCGCCGCGCACAGTCGTTGCCAAGCGATGCAGCGGCTTCAAGGACGGAGGGCGAGCCGTTCTCAAGAGGGAGCCCTCGCCTTGGCGCCGCCCGCATCCTCCCCGCAAGCCTGTCGCCTTAGCGCCGCGCACATTCGTCTTGCAACTTTGCGGCAACTCGAAGGATGGAGAGCGGGCCGTTTTCGTTAATGGATGTCTCTCTTCAGCGCCGCGCGCATTCATTGTAAAAGATACAATTTCAACGATGGAGGACACATCCCTTCCAAAACTGAGCTCTCGCCATGGCGCCGTGCATATTCGTCTGAAAGGCTAGCAGCAGTTAGAAGGATGGTGGGAGGTTCCTTTTCAAAATGGAGCTTTTTTCCGATTCAGAAAGCGGAAACTTGAACAGATGTAACAACCGGACTGATGAAATGCGATTCCGTTTCGCAATGGGGCGTTCGATCGAAACTTCTTCACATTCTCAAAACAGTGTTTGCGCTTAGGGGTTCTTACATCTGTTTTGAAGAACTGGGCCGCGTCTTCGGTCTGGCGGCTGTGGGGCCACCGTCGCCGTCCCGTGGCCGCCGCGTCGCTGCTCGTCGTCTGGATGTGGCCGCCGTCGTAGCCCCGTCGCCGCCTCATCGCCGCCCGTCTTCTGGGTCGCGTCTTCGGTCTGGCGGCTATGTGACCGCCGTCGCCGCCCCACATCGATTGCGCAACCTATACGGCACAACATATATGATCCCTCCAAAAACAAATTAAGATCCACCTCCCCCAGGATTTATCGGGTCCCCTGGGGATGTACAATTTACGCACGATTCTGTCCCATCGCCCATACGAAATCCGCCGACCCTGTCGGCGTGTGGAATGGGTTGTTTTTCTCGTCCGTGCCTCCTTCCCTTTCCCACCTTCTCCGTCTCCTCTCCTCCTCCTCATCCTCCTCCTCCTCCTCCTCCTCCTCCTTCCTCCTCCTCCTCCTCCTCCTCCTCCTTCATTTCTTCCTCCTGCGTAAAATGAATCGACTCGAAAGATTACCCCTTCCATTTGTTCCCCCGGCCGGGGGGGTCCCGGGGGAAACCCGGGGGGGGGTCCCGGGGGGGTCCCAGGGGGGGTCCCGGAGTCCCGGGGAGGGTCCCCGGTCAGAATACTGTGGTGAACTTGGGTGGTTGTAAGATTTAGCAGACTTAGCAAGTTGGTTTCGGAACTTACAAGTTGCGCTAACTGAACGCAAGTAGTTGCAAGTACTTGCATGTTGACGCGCAGCCACTGCATTTTTAGCTCCCGAATTGTTGTTTTTTTCTATGCGCGATGCGCACGGCGAGCGACACCTGCATTGGAAAACAATGCTTTGTTTGCGCTGCTGCGCATAAGAAAGCAGGTAGCAGCTCACGCGATGTCTCACCACTTGAACATGGGAAGCACTATCGCGATTGATCCGCCTCCATGGCGCCTGCATGCCTTGCAAGTCTTCGAACCTTTCCAACTAACCACAACGGACGTCCCACATCGCAAATGTCCACCATGCATTTTTCACAATTGCACGCGTGCAAAGCGGACAGTTGCTTGCAGACGGCACGCCCGTATAGTGGTGGTGATGGTTCGGAAACTTGGCAAACGCCCCGCCATGGCAGTGATGATGTCGGTCGTGTGCACCAGCTGCAAGTCGTCGTCGGTTGGGTGCACGGCCAGCACGCCGAGCCGATCATCGTAGCGAGGGGTGTCCCAGATTGAAACCAGCGATACCATCGTTCCGTTTACAGCAGCGGGAAACCAAACCCCCCCACACGCCTTGCCACCATTGGCAACGGAGAGCAGCACGATGTCGCGGGATTGGCATGTCGACAACGTCGACACCCGAGCCGAAAGAGCCGTGGTCGTGCTGTCCCTGGGGAGGCGCTGGCCGAGCTTCTCCTCGAGGAAGGCGTGCATCTTCTTAGGTGCCGCCCAGGGGGCACCAAGTGCGGCGAGAAGTCGAACACGTTGGTGCTGCGCAAATTTGCCAAATGCAGGCATGTGACCTCGGACAGCACGCTCCTCTCAGAAGCTGCCAGCTGGCGCATATCATTGCAGAACCGCTTGGGCACTCTGTGCTTTCTCTCGTGCACAAAACGCGACAGGAGGCATCCGAACTTGATCGGGTGCCTTGGGAAATGGACCAGCCAGTGAAACCTCGGCGCCATGTATTCCTGCCACCCTGCTGCTTCACAAGCATCCAGAAACGCGTTCGTCCTGTTCCTGGGAGCGTCAGCAGACGCACGGGATGATGCTGCAGCTTCGATGCACCACACCAAATCACACAACCGAGCAAAAGCGGCGCACTCCGCGCGTGCTACCCCTGCAGGCAATATAACCGTCATCACATACGTATACATCATTGGCAGCAAAATCAATGCCTCACTCGCCTGGCACTGAAACGCTTTCGCCTTGCCGTTGGAAGTATCGCGGCCCTTCTGAAAGAAAAAAAAAAAACTGAGCCAAGTTATCAGCGCTGCCGTGAGCGATGGGCAGTGACCACATCTTGATGTATTCCTCGAAACATGAGTATACGTTGGACAACCCATTACTCTTACAACCTGCAAGAAAGAGATGCGTCGAAATGTTAAAAACACCCCGAATAAAGAATGCGTGCGTCCAGTCGTGGCAATACTGGTCAACAGGTAAGAAAATGCGATCCAGCTGTGGATCGAGCAGCATGTTCTGCTCATTATGGTTGAAACCGAACGCTTGCTCGCGGATCCTGGGGCCACACTCGTCATCCTCGCCTTCCCCTTCCAATCCCCCTCCCCTTCATCATCTTCCCACCCTTCATCATCCTATAGGTCATTCTCCCTCCTTTGAGTTTGCAGGCCCCCCGCAGGTCTTGAAATTGGCGTTGGTGTCCGTCGCGTGGAATGCAGCCAGCCGCCGCGCGCTCCCCCTGATGTCATCATTCGTCGCAAAATCGATGTCACCCTCACGCATGACGTCTGCTCTCAGCAGGGTCACCCCATCTTCGTCGACCAGGGAGCTGTCCATCGCAATTACATTGCGGCAAAGCATGCAGCATTTGGTACCTGCATCTCCTTTAATCAGCCAAACCAACTTCTGGGCACCGCCGCCCTGGAGAACCATCCCAAGTTTGCAATGTAACCTGACTCCAGGCTCCAATGAAACGCCCGTTGTGTGCAGTGAGCAATCCGACCTACAAAACATGTCTTTTATAAGCATTTTGAATGCCTGTGCGACGCCTGCATCTATATCGGATACACGTTTTGACCTCAGGGCACCTACGCAGAACCACGCATCCTCTTGCGACAACACTTCTGGCCCCAGTTCTAGAAACGATACGTAGAACATCCACATCTTCCTTGAATTGTCTGGGGATAGTTGGTTGCCTGGTGTTACCTCGTCAGAATAAAATATCAGCGACCACGGTCGCTCGAAAGAGCACGGCCTCGCCGCCAAAGTCTTTTGAATGAGGGCCCGCCAGTTGCTGCATTGGTTGTGCGCCACGTACAATATTGCAGGGAGATTGGCAACAGGAAACTTAATCTCTGAATCCTCGGCAGAGCAAGTGATCTCACGGAACAAGGTACCATAAGGAGTCGATTGGTTTATGACCGAATCTCTAGCATCACGGATATCCTTCCGTGATGCTGAGAAGGGTTCCCACGTGACCTCGTCCAAGATTGCAGCCAGTGCAGCAGCAGATACATGCGGACATTTCCTCCTCAATGATTCTATCTTCTGGTACTTGTCAGGTTTGGGCACCATGAGCAGCGCAACCGCGAGCCCGCCCTCGAGCCATATACGGCAACTGCGCGCATGGGGGTTGGCGCGACGATGGCGCATAGAAGCGCATGCGTTTGCATAGGAAATATGGGGGGCCTGAAACATATGCGACTCATCATTTGAAAAGAATGCTTGCACCACGGGCGCAGTCACCGTTGCAGTCACCTGCACGCACCACTTCATCGAGCACATCAAGGATTGCATGGCAACAGCGTGCGCATGGCATGCGCAATCACCTGCGCCTCTGAACGCATGTCCTGCAATCGGGCGCGCGTGCTTGCACGCATCTGTGAATGCAGAGATCCTGCAGTTGCAACTGAGTGCGCTCATGCAATCAAAACTGCAATCAATATTGCAGAGGGCACATGTGTGCTGCCTGAATTGCACATGCAGTCATAACTGCATCGGCTGTTCGTGCGCCCGCCCCTCCCCAAACTCACCTCGCCCATGCTTCCCCACATGTGCCCCACTGCCCCATGCACCCCCCCCTTCACCCTTTCCCTCCACCCCCCCCCATGCGTCCCCCCGTCTGAGAACGGACCCCTCCGCCGATCACATCCCCTGAGCGCGTGACCATGGTATACCGCGATGTGCAATCACACAAACAACATTGCAGCCGCAGCTGCAAGCCCGAAGGCCGCGCCACGCGCGCGATTGCAGGGGGTGCTGCAGCGATGGGCGGAACGTGCGCTGCATGCGCAAATGCCGACACGTAAACACGCGGAGAGACGCGCCCAAGTGCGCAGGCAAGGCAAATGGCATGCGATACATTGTTTTCTCATATGTACGCTAGCGGCGATCGGTTCGCAAAGCTCCGAAGGAACAAGATGCGAGCAATGACGCACAACCCATACTCTATACTCATATAGTGCATTTATAGAGACCCGTCAGCTCACGCATCCAATCAGCGCTGATGCTCGACATATCTGACATATATCAAGCGTTCTTCTTGCTCCTCCACATCTCGCTTGCCGACCTGTATGCATCCTTTGCATAGTCGAGCGCCTGCTTCTCGGTGCGGCCGTTTGCCTTGGCCCACTTGAGCGCCCGTCCGCACCACCTGGAAGCGACCGCATTCTGCGTGCACTGGCCGTCACACGGTTCAAAAACGATCTTGAAGACACCGCCCTTGGGCGCCCACGACGCTGCAGCGGGCTTCTTCAGGGCGGGCGCAACGCCCGTTGCAGCAGCGGGCCTCTTCTTGGCCGCCGCTGGCTTCTTTGCAACATCCGTTGCAGCAGCGGGCCTCTCCTTGGCTTTCCGTTTGCCCTTCGTCACCAAAGCGTCGAACGCCTGCTTCTCGTGCGCCTCCTGCGCGACGCGATCCGCAGCCAACGCTGCGCCAGCAGCAGCGGGCGCTGCGCCACCCGCCGCAGGAGCTGCGTCACCATCAACAGGAGCTGCTTCACCGCCGCCGAGTGGAAGTGCTGTGACCTTGGGCTCTGCAGCGTGAGCTGTGTCTGCGGCTGGGGCCGCGCCTGCAATGATGCTCTTGCATGGCTTGAACGGCGCGGCTGGCACGTGAGCAGAGCTAGCACCCGATTGCCCTGCAGTGTACAAACCATGGATCTGAGCGGCCAATTTATTCAAGTCAGAGTTGCCGTCCCAGCTCGAGTGCCAACCACCGTGCCGACCCTGCTGAAGCGGGGTAAAGTCAGACGACTGCCAACAGCCAGCCCGCTCTTTCTTGAGCAATATGCTGTTGTCGCGCAACGGGATGTGCTTGCCTAGGAAGGTGTACAAATCGATGAACTTATCGACAGGCGGGTCGTCATCATCATAAGCAGCCGTGCGCAAAGATGCGGGCAAATCCGCAGGACGCTCGGGATGCGTCGTGAGTGTCGACTTCGTGAATGGGGCCGATGTGTTTTTCATGTGGCCCACCAAATCGCGAAAGCTGATGTAGATACTCTGGTAGCTAGGCCAAGACTTGGCGTTCCCATGCTCGCACCAAATCAATGCTACCATTGCCCATTTCCAGCACTTATCGTGCGCTGGCTGTAATATTCCCAAACGGTGCAACCGTGTTGCAAGGATGGCCATTTTCTTGGTCTCCGACGCTCTGTAGTCCTCCAGGACCATCCAACCCTTGCCCGTCAGGCAGTTGTATATGTGGGAAAGCGTCTGATCCCCAGCATCGCTGATGCTACTTGGGGCCGCTGCAGCGATGTTGGCGACCTTGATATCGACTGCCGCCAGCACTGCGCGCTTCACGGAGGCTACCGTGCACTTCTTTTCAATCAACTCGGTGGGGGCGATAGCATCTGGCGCTGAAAGCGCTGTGGGTGATTGTATGCGAGTGCACAGGGATGCAGACAAGTTTTTCTGCAGCTCATCGCTGCCGGGGCGCTTCGCCAACAAGTCCGAAAAGTCAGAAACGTCGCGCGTTATGTCCTCGATGCTGACCATGTCGGACGGCGCGCGGTGCACCCTGAACCCCTGCAGCACCTGCAGCCCCTCGAGGCTTGATCCGAACACGGCCATGGAATGCCGATCGCAATTGACAAAGAGAAAGCATGAACGACTACATGGGTCGTCACAACTTGCGCAGGGCGCATCGCATGCATGACAGAGTGCACATGGTAATGCGCAGATGGGAAAACATCATGATGTCGGTTTAAGGCATCAATATCATGTGCGTGTCAAGCCGATCGTCTGCATGGATGCGTTTCCGTTCGGGGGGCTTGCGGGTCAGACTCGCAGCTGAACCTGGTTCGAACAGCGAGCGCGGGCCAGGGGCATGGCATCGGAAGCGCCGCAACTGGATCACAACGCGAGGCAACGAAACGCTGTGGCGGTGGAAGGCAACATTTGTCTAGCGCAGAAGCGCGCGGCTGGAACTCCGCGCTCGCTTGGCAAGATCGCTCGGCAAGATCCGTCTCATCGACCCTCCTCCGCCTCCTCATCCTCCTCCCCATCCTCCTCCTCCTCCTCCTCCTCCCCCTCCTCCTCATCCCCCTTCCCCCCCCCGTCCTGGCCGTGCTGCTCCTCCTCCTGATCCTCCTCCTCCTCCTCCTCCTCCTCCTCCTCCTCATCATCATCATCATCATCATCCTCATCCTCCTAGAAAGACGGCGCTCCGCCTGGTGCGGAACGCGCCCACCTCGCAGCGCGAGGACCTTCCCGTGCGCCCCGCCCTCGCGCAACTGGCTACACAGGCACGACGTGCTCACGAGGTCGGCGCAGTCATGACCTCTGGCATATCACGAAGGCGCTGCAGCCGACCGAGCGACGTCGGCTTCGACTGCGCGGCGCAGGGGCGCGAGCCAGTCCACAGGCGCCTCACATCGACGAAGACTTGCTTCGCGTACTTGTTCTGCTCCGACTTGTTGGCCACACCCTCGACGAAGCGCTTGAGGCCGAGAGCCATGTCCTTCCATTCGTTGCGGCTCTTCGTGAGGTCGCGGGTCGTGGCCTTCATCTGCTCCTTCTCGCTCGGCCGCAGCGCCCGCGGCACCTGCGGCGGCGCCGCCGCGTCAGCCCGCGCCTTCGGCGCCATCGCGAAGGAGGCGCGAGGAGCTCAAGCGAGCGCGAGGAGGCGCGAGGAGTGCGCGCTAACACTTTGAGCAAGCCAGCTACGCTACATCCCCACATGCCCCTCCCCATCCCCACCCCGCGGGCGCGAATGCAGTGGACTGCGGCCCTTGCCGCCGGGCGCTAATGCAGTAGACTGCAGCCCTTGCCGTCGGGCGCTAATGCAGTAGACTGCAGACATTGCCGTCGGGCGCGAATGCAGTGGACTGCAGCCCTCGGGCGGTCAGAGGGAAGCAATGGGCAGCAACACGATGCACAATCTCAGGAACATCTGGCGAATCGGAGAGCAGCGGGGGGCGATGCAACAAGCGTTGTAGAGAGAATGCGGACTGCATCGGAGGGCGATGCAGTCTGTGGCGGAGTGAGTGAGGGCGGCTGGAGACAAGACGCACTAGGCGGAGGGAGATGTGGTTCACAGATCCACGAGCGGTCGATCATCCCGCTGGGATCGCGCGCGGCCTCCTATAGGCCACGCGAATGTGTGGCAACCGCTCAGGCGGCAGCGCGTCATAGCGCTGCTCCAGAGCCTGCGCTCAACCAAGTCTACCTCTTATGCTCTGCACGAGCCTGGACGCAGAACAACACTTGAAAGTGTGAATACACTTTGAAGTGCGGAGGCGACGTCACTTCAAAGTGTGATCACACTTCGAAGCGCATAACCTGTTACTTCAAAGTGTGAATACACTTTGAAGTGAGGTTTCATCGCGCTTCAAAGTGTGATCACACTTCCAAGTGAGGCCGACTACACACTTCACAATGTGATCACATTTTGAAGTGACGTGGGCGCCGTCGCCGTGGTTCACCCACGGCCATTGTCAGCTGCGAAGCCGACGTGCCTCATAGCAGCGCCCCCATCACCTCAGAGAGGAACGAGAGCGCCTCGGAGACGCCCACCAGCTTCTCAAAGTGGAAATCGGCCCGGCTTGGGCTTGCCCTTGTCCTTGCCCTTGCCCTGGCCCTTCGAGTCGAAACGCTCGCGGGCCTCGGCCAAGATGCGCTCGACCGTGTCGTAGTCGGCACTCTTGTAAGCCTCGGTGGCCTTCTCGCCCTGGTCGGCGAACCAGCCAGCGATGCATCTCGATGCGCCCGCTGATGAAATCCACCAGCTCCCGCGGATAGAAATTCGGCATCGTGCGCACTGGAAATGCAGCAGCTGCAGAAGAGAGAAGCGAGCTCGAACCTGACACGCCTACACATCGTCACTGCAAGTCCCAATGCTGCGACAACAATCTTTTTTTGATATATAATGTGGTCTCACTTGAAATAATGCCACGCGTTGTACCGAATGCATGCATGATGCATGAAAAACTAATTGCGACGCATCGTGGAGAATGCAGTTGCTGCAAACGCGGACCAAACTTAATCGCGGAGTCGCTCGTCGAGCGTGCAATTGCAACTTGGCACAGAATCCAGCGACGGATGCGTCTTCACGCATTTGAAATATTCAATTCATAATTGCCCCGTGGGCAACGTTTGAAAATCAAAGAGGAGCAATGCGGGCCCCACCCGCATACAAAAATGTGAAGTGACATTCTGATTTTAACATTGGGCAAATCCCACTTCAACCATCAACAAAATGTCGCTGCGTCAAGTTGCAACTCGGCCTAAGTCAAGATAAGGTAAGACCAGTGCTGGCCAACTGATGCAAATGTTATGCGACTTGCTAAGGTAACTACGTAAGATACCTGATCTTACAAACGCTTAACCGACTTGCAACTATGTTGCAGCTACCTTACAACTACATTGCAAGTACCTTACAACCCAACCCAACCCCCAGGTTCACCACAGTACCACCTCCCTCCTCCTTGGGGTCCCGGGGAGGCCCGGGGGGGGTCGTGGGGGGGGGCCCAGGGGGGGGTCCTGGACGGCTGGAAGGTTCCAGGTCAGCGTACCACCTCCCTCCTCCTCCTCCTCCTCCTCCTCCTCCTCCTCCTCCTCCTCCTCCTCCTCCTGAGCGTCTTTTGCCACCTTCTCCATCTCCTTTTCGTCTCCTTCTCGTTCGTCTCCCCCTTTTCCTCCTCCTCCTCCTCCTCCTCCTCTTCCTCCTCTCTCTCTCCTCCTCCTCCTATCTCTCCTGCGTAAAGTAACTGAACTCGAAGGGGTTCCCCTTCCCTTTGTTCCCTTCCCCGGGGGGGGGGTCCCGCGGGAAGCCGGGGAGGGCCCTGGGGGGGGGTCCCAGGGAGGGAGTCCCGGGTCAGAATACCACCTCCCTCTTCATTGGGGGTCCTGGGGGAAACCCGGGGGGGGGTGTGTTCCGGGGGGAATCCTGGGGGGGGTCCTGGGTCAGAATACCACCTTCCTCCTCCTCCTGAGCGTCTTTTGCCACCTTCTCCATATCCTCCTCCTCCTGTTGTTTGTCCCCCCTCCTCCTCCTCCTCCTCCTCCTCCTCCTCCTCTCCTCCTCCTCCTCCTCCTCCTCCTCCTCCTCCTCCTCCTCCTCTTCCTCCTCCTCCTCCTCCTCCTCCTCCTCCTCCTCACACACTTCCTCCGCCTACCGTGTCACGTTGTCCTTTAGCTCCTTCCTGTGATCACTGTGATCACACATCCCGTCGCCATCGACGGCCAAAACCTTCAGGGTCGGCGGCACCGGCCCCAAGGCCTTCACAATACGAACTCGTACCATCCCAGGCAGGCCAGCATCCCCCCCTCATCCTCTGCAACAAATGGTATACGCGAACACTCTTTTATCAAACGTCATCAACTTCCGAAAATCCGTTTGCAAAAGACAACCCGAAGTGAACCGGCGCGCGCCGTCACGCGCGCATGCCGATGTTGTTATATGTAACCTTGATTTCGCAACAATGTCAACATCGAGTGTCACGAAAACATGTGTGTATATATAAACGTGGTTTTACAACGAAGATGTTCAAAAAACGTATTCTGGAGCTCTTGCATATTCTTGAAAAATCCATCGGTCTTCAACAGTGTCATAACATGCTAACAAATGAAGTTTTTCGCGCGCTCATGTCGAAATCGTTCGATCGCCCGTGCGCGCATGTTGTCGGAATAATCCGGCGCAACGAATGGGACGAAATGCGTTCGCGTGCCGTCGCGCGCGCATGCCAAAATCTTACAACAAAACTTCAGGTGCCGAACGGATTGCAAAACGAGAGTGTCGTACAACAAAACACACATGGTGTTGCAACATCGTGTGCATATGTGTATATACACATGTATATGATTTTGTTTTGCGGGAGAGCCCAAAAACACGAAAGTGAACAGGAAGCAAAAAAAGCGTTGCGCGGGCGCTTTTGCGAACTCGTGCGAAAACTTTAAGGTTTGCAACGTTGCCATCACATTCTCCCAAACGGGCCTCTCGCACCGCATGTCGAACTCATCCGGGCGCCTTTGCGCGTGTGCTCGAAAGGGCGTAGGGGCACGGTCCATTTCAAAGAATGCCACGCGCGCCACTCGCACGCGTGAGTCGGCCGCGCACGCACGTCGAATTCTCCCCAAAATCTTCATCACCGACGCGAAGGCATCGCCATCGTTATCGGCGGGCGTGATTAACATCGGCGCCGTCTTGGCCTTGCCGTCGTCACTGCTGCCATCGTCGCCATCATCGCTACTCTCATCATCGCGTCTACCGTCGTCGGCGTCGCCATGATGCCGCGCCCGCCCTCGACACCGACTCGCACTGAAGTGTCCGCTGGGAAATGCCCAACGGTCAGCGCCGCCGCGGCCGCGTCGGTCGCGCCCCAAGCGTCGCCAGGGTGTCAAAAACGAGTGCCCCGACAACAAACAACAAGCACATGGTTTTGAAACGTCCATTCCCCCCACCCCGCCCGCACCACCGCGCAGGAAAAAACAAAAACGCGCGCGCGCTCTCGCGAATCCTTGCAACAGTGTTATCGCATTCTGCCAAGCGGTCCTCTCGCGCCGCATGTCGAACTCACGCAAGCTCCCTTGCACGCGCGCTGTTGTTTGTTTTATATGGGGGGGTCCTCCTCGCAGGAAGGAACGCGGGCCACTCGCGCGCGTCGGCCGCGCGCGCGCGTCGAACTCCCACCAAAACCTTCGTCGCTGACGCGAGGGCGCCGTCGTCGTCATCGGCGGGCGCGGTCGACATCGGCGCCGCCGTCGTCCTTGCCGTCGTCATCGCCACAATCACCACCGCCATCGCTACTCTTATCATTGCGCCTACAGTCGTCGGCGTCGCAATGATGCCGCGCCCGCCGAGGTCGCCGACCCATCGCGCTGAAATGCCCGATGGGGAATGCCCGGCGGTCAGCGCCACCGCCGCCGCGTCGGTCGCGCCGCGCTAGCTGGCCGCTGCGCGCGCGAGCGCGCGCGGGCCAGCGCGGCCGCGGAGATGCATCAGCCAACGCCAAACATTCATCGCAATCGCCGCCGCACGGGCTACGCGCGCCAAGTTGCGGGCGGGTGGGCCGGGCGATTGCGCGAGCAGTGAATTTGGCAACTCACTGCGAGCATGGGTGAATTCTCACGGCTGAAAGAGCATTTGGACCCGCCGCTCCCCGCCCCCCCCTGCCCCCCCCGCACCGCCGCCGCCGCGTAATCAACGGGCGCACATTTCGCATTGCAATGTCCATGTGATCCCGCCCCATCGCCCATCCCTAATCCACGCCGCCCCACGCAGGCCAGCGCTGCTCCTCCGCAGAAAATGCGCGCGCATTCGTTTATCGAACGTCATCGAATTTCACATCCCCTGCAACAGAGCCCCCCCCCAAACAAAAATGCACGCGCGCGCGTCGTCGCGCGCGCGTGCCGACATCCGGCAAAAAAGCAGGTTCTGCAAGGATTGCGTAATCGAGCTCCCGCGAGCGGCTTTCCAACGATAGTGCTTGAACAAGCTTGCGCTCGGGCCCTGGCGAATTCTGCAGGAAATCATCAGCTGCTGTCCAACGTGTTCATTTCTTGCTTCCAAACGGGCCTCTCGCGCGCGCGCGTGCTGTCGCGAGACCCCCTTGCACGCGCGCGCGCGTCGTCGCGCGCGGATGCCGAAATCTTGCAAACACATTCGGTTCCGCAAGAATTCCAGCATCCATTGTCTCGAGACAACAACACGTTGCCTCATCAGTCTTCGAAAATGCCTGCCTTCGCGCTCCTGCGAGTTGGTACGTAAACCATGCGCATGTTTCACCCTGTCCAATGTATTCGGCCAGAAAGGCCCCTCGCGCTGCACGTCGGAACCATTCGAAAACTCTCCCGCGCGTGCTGGGGGGGAGGCACGATCCGCGTCAACTGATACCATGCAGGCCACTCTCGCGCGTCGGCCGCGCGCGCGCGCGTCGAACTCCTTCCAAAACCTTCGTCGCTGACGCGAGGGCGCCGTCGTCGTCATCGGCGGGCGCGGTCGACATCGGCGCCGCCGTCGTCCTTGCCGTCGTCATCGCCACAATCACCACCGCCATCGCTACTCTTATCATTGCGCCTACAGTCGTCGGCGTCGCAATGATGCCGCGCCCGCCGAGGTCGCCGACCCATCGCGCTGAAATGCCCGATGGGGAATGCCCGGCGGTCAGCGCCACCGCCGCCGCGTCGGTCGCGCCGCGCTAGCTGGCCGCTGCGCGCGCGAGCGCGCGCGGGCCAGCGCGGCCGCGGAGATGCATCAGCCAACGCCAAACATTCATCGCAATCGCCGCCGCACGGGCTACGCGCGCCAAGTTGCGGGCGGGTGGGCCGGGCGATTGCGCGAGCAGTGAATTTGGCAACTCACTGCGAGCATGGGTGAATTCTCACGGCTGAAAGAGCATTTGGACCCGCCGCTCCCCGCCCCCCCCTGCCCCCCCCGCACCGCCGCCGCCGCGTAATCAACGGGCGCACATTTCGCATTGCAATGTCCATGTGATCCCGCCCCATCGCCCATCCCTAATCCACGCCGCCCCACGCAGGCCAGCGCTGCTCCTCCGCAGAAAATGCGCGCGCATTCGTTTATCGAACGTCATCGAATTTCACATCCCCTGCAACAGAGCCCCCCCCCAAACAAAAATGCACGCGCGCGCGTCGTCGCGCGCGCGTGCCGACATCCGGCAAAAAAGCAGGTTCTGCAAGGATTGCGTAATCGAGCTCCCGCGAGCGGCTTTCCAACGATAGTGCTTGAACAAGCTTGCGCTCGGGCCCTGGCGAATTCTGCAGGAAATCATCAGCTGCTGTCCAACGTGTTCATTTCTTGCTTCCAAACGGGCCTCTCGCGCGCGCGCGTGCTGTCGCGAGACCCCCTTGCACGCGCGCGCGCGTCGTCGCGCGCGGATGCCGAAATCTTGCAAACACATTCGGTTCCGCAAGAATTCCAGCATCCATTGTCTCGAGACAACAACACGTTGCCTCATCAGTCTTCGAAAATGCCTGCCTTCGCGCTCCTGCGAGTTGGTACGTAAACCATGCGCATGTTTCACCCTGTCCAATGTATTCGGCCAGAAAGGCCCCTCGCGCTGCACGTCGGAACCATTCGAAAACTCTCCCGCGCGTGCTGGGGGGGAGGCACGATCCGCGTCAACTGATACCATGCAGGCCACTCTCGCGCGTCGGCCGCGCGCGCGCGCGTCGAACTCCTTCCAAAACCTTCGTCGCCGACGCGAGGGAGCCGCAATCGTCATCGGCGCGATCAGCATCGGCGCCGTAACTGGCCATGCCGTCGTCGTTGTCATCATCACGACCATCATCGTTACTCTCATCATCGCGCCGTCGTCGGCGTCTCCATGATACCGCGCCCGCCCAAGTCACCGACTCGCGCTGAAGTGCCCGCCAGGAAGTGCTCAGCGGCCAGCGTCGCCACGGCCGCGTCGATAGCGCCAAACTATATGTCCGCTGCGCGCGCGAGCATGCGCGGGCCAGCGCGGCCGCAAAGATGCACCAGCCAACGCCAAACACTCATCGCAATCGCCGCCGCGTGGGCGGGCGGGGTCATTGCGCGAGCAGTGGAGTGGACAACTCACTGCGAACTGAAGTTAATTCTACTACATTCTACCCGCCCCACCCCGTGATTGTCGACCCCTTTTTCGCATTGCAATGTACGCATGATTCTGCCCCATCGTCCATCCCAAGTATGAACTCATAGCACCCCAGCAAGGCCTCTGGAAAAAACGCACTACTATGCGCCCGCACTCGTTTATCACAAAATCAGAAAGGTTCAAGAACCCCTAGAGAAAAACTGGGACGAAGTGCGCGCGCGCATCGTCGTCGCGCGCATGCCGAAATCCTTCAAGAACCGTCGGTTTCGCAAGGGCTTCAAGGTCTGAGTTTCCAAAAAAAATATGACACACAGGGTTTCGCAGCACGGATTTCGAGAGAAAAAAAGTCAGCGCGCGCGCGCTCTTGCGAAGTCTCCAGTGAAGCCATACGTTTTTCAACCTGTCATAACGTGCTGCCACACGGGCTTCGCGCGCGCATGTCGAAATGGTTCGGACGCCCTTGCGCGCGTGCTGGGGTGGCACGACCCGTGTCAAACAATATCAGGCCGGCCACTCTCGCGCGTGTGCCGCGCGCGCATGTCGAACTCCCTCCAAAACCTTCATCACCGACGCGGAAACGCCGTCATCGTCGTCACCGTGATCAACGTCGGCATCGCCACTGGCCTTGCCGTCGTCGCACTCAGCATCGTCACCAGCATCGCTACTACCATCACCGTATCTACCGTTGTCGACCGTTGCCATGATACCGCGCCCGCCCAAGTCGATGACTCGCATTGAAGTGCCCGCTGGAATTTGCCGAGCGGTCAGCGCCACCGCGTTCGCGTCGGTCGCGCCAAACTAGCTGGCCGCTGCGCGCGCGCGCGTGGGTTGGCGCGGCCGCAGGGACGCACCAGCCAACGCTAAGCATGCATCGCAATCGCCACCGCATGGGTTTTGCAAACCAAGTTGCGGGTGGGTGGGTGGGAAGCCCCCCAAAAAAAAAACATGGGATGTGTCAACTCGTTTTAAAACCAAGTTCAATTCATTGATTGAACCACATATATTGCACACCGACTAGAATGCACACATAGACTGCATCACAACAAATTGCACCACATACGTTGCACCCGTGCTACACACCATATATCACATACAACAGCTTGCGCAGCATCGCCTGTGCCAGATAGATTGTGCCACATGGGGTGCTCAACATATATTGCACACCGAATGTTGTGCATCATATGACACACCACATGTGCTGCACAAGGTACATTTCACAACCTAGATTGCCCCATGTATATTGCTCCACCTAGATTGTACCAAGTAGATTGCACCACACATGTTGCACCAATATTGCACCAGGCAGACTACATAGCACGCATGGCACAGCACATGTCGCACAACACGTGCTGCTCCGCATTGATTAGTTCACATGTGCTACAGCACCACGGTCGCACCACATAGGGCCCAACCTTTGCTGCACACCATATATAACACAACGTAGATTGCACCACATGGATTGGCCCACGTATTTTGCACAACACATCATTGTACCTCGTAGGTCGCATCAAGCCCACTGCACAAAACAGGTTGCACACCATAGATTGCACAACATGGATAGTATTGTATAGTCTGATAGGTTTGTAGACTGCAGGTTAAGTGGGAGGGGGCGTGGGCTCAGGTCGCCATTTTGGGTCCGCAGCGTTCGGCCCAGGCCGACGCGCGGGTGTTCCAGGGGGCCGCGGTGCGGCCATAACCGCAGCCGTGCTAGCTGCTAGTCTGCGGACTAGGGGGCGCTGCTGCGGTGCCATGGCTGTGGGCTTCCTCGGGGCGCGCCTGATGATCCTGGTTATGGGTGGTACCTTCTCGGCCCAGGGGGCGCAGAGCCGGCTGCCGTTCGGGCGCGCGGGGGGCGAGGTCCCAGCGCCGACGCCGCCGGCCGCGCCCGGGCCGAAAGCCTTACCAGCGGGCGGCGGGGGGCATGGCAAAGGGCGGGGACCGCCTGCCAAGCCCGCGCCCGAGGGAGGGAAGGGGCGAGGGCCGCTGGCCAAGCCCCCGGGGGCGCCAGGCACCCCCCCGCCACCGCAGGCGAGGTCGACGACGACGCCCCCCCTACGGGCTCCGGACGCGCGCGCGGGGGCGAGCCTACGGGCAGCCCTGCCGCGCCGGAGCGCGAGGAGAGCGCCGGGCCAAAAGGCGCGCGCGGGCAGCCAGCCGCGCCGGAGAACCGGACGGGCGATGGCGAGCTTGACCAGCCGAGAGGGCCGGATGGATACTGGGGGTGGAGCGGTTGGGCACCGCGCCTGCCCCACTGGTGGGCTGGGCGAAGGGCGCCGCCACCGCCGCCTCCGCCGCCCACCCCGCCCCCCGAGACGGGGCCGGGGCCCGGCTGGGGCTTCGCCGCCTGGGTGTTCGAATTCGCGGGCTACGGTGCGTGGGTGAGCTCACCCGACCATGCGGGCACGATCCGCACGAGCGGTGGCTGGGTTGGATCCGCCATCGATCGGCTGGGCGTTAAGATGCTTGGCTACTGGTGGGAGACAGCTGTCCTCTGCTTCGCGTTGGGCATCTTCACGTTCGTGCTGGGTGCCCTGGCCTTCATCGTCAACACGGCGGCTCAGCCTATGCTGTGGGTGGCTAGCGGACTCCGCTGGGCTTGGTACCAGATTACCTGGTGCTGCCGGCGGCGCGGAGGCGACGGGCCCGGCGCCCATCTCCCCCCTCCCCCCCGGCACCCATGTTGGTGCGCTGGCGCGGGCCGGGGTTAGGCGGCGCGGTAGAAACTGAATTCTACGCTAAGGGGGTGCGCGGCCGGGGGACTAATCGAGCGCACAACCATGTGCTCCTGCGTAAGCATGGGCAGGTGGCCCGCGTCAGCTGAAACTTCGCGGACAGGTATCGGCTGGATCGCCACGGTCTCAACATTAAGATCGGGCAGGTCCTTGGGCGCACCAGCCGCAAGTGGCGGTTGAACCTCGAGGAGACCGGCAACGTGCATCTATGCCGTGCCGTCGAGTGCGCATCTTGCCCAGTGGCGCACCCCATGCATGTCGACCAATACGCGGCCATCGACCACACGCAGATCGTGGACCTAGCAGAGCACGGGAAGGCCACCGCCTGCCTGGCCGTCGGCGTGGGGCTCCGGAAGGTTTTCGGGCTTCTCAAATGGCTGCTCTGCCTGCCGTGGTCGGTGTGCGGGCGGCTGTGCCGTGCCCGGCCGGAACCGCGTTACATCGCCGACGCCGCGGGTTACCGCCGCCTGGATATAGACTCGGAGAGCGAAGTGGAGGCGGAAGAGCGCCCATGCCAAGCCGCACAAGTTGGGGCGCAGCTGGCAGGCGGAGCACGCCCCCTTCAGCCTAAGGGGCGCGGGGGCCGCGGGATGCAGGAGGCGACTGTCCTGTTGCAAGAGGATGCGGAGGTATCGGGCGCCCCTCGGCCGGGGCATTGCCTCAGCGCCCAGGTGCATCTCTGTGCCCACCATGCTCAGAAGTATCGGTCCACACTCATCGGCCGCAAGTGCAGCCTCCCCACATGCTTCCACATGGCGAAGGGCAGCTGCGGAGGAGCTCCGATGCGCGGCGAGCACCTTCGACGGGACGAGGGCCCAACCGTACGCGTCGAGGCGACGGTCCAGCCGGGGATCCTCGGAGGCCTGCGCCGCCGCATGAGGGCGCGGGCACCGAGCCCTGCCAAGGCGCGCGATTGGACCGCGCACGCCGCCGAGGGGGTGAGCGTGGCGCCGGGGGCGGCTTATCCACCGCTCGCCGCGCCGCCACTTCCCGCTGCGGCACCGACCGTCGATCTCGATCCCACGAGGATCCAGGCCTTGGCCTCCGGCCCGCAGCCGCGTAGATCACGATCCGCGGAAGCGAGGGCCAACGATCGCTTACGGTCAGCCGACCGTGGAGCCCCGGGCGATCGGATCGCCCATCACGGGTGGCTTCAGGAGCCTATCCTCGTGAAGGTCTGCCCGATCCTCCCAGGCGACCCCCGCGGGGCCGAGGATGCCCATGGCGCACCCCCGACGAGTCCCTGGTACATTCTACTGGGTGAATGCGAGGGACTCGACGTGCGAGGCACGGGCGGGGACGACGCCCGACTTATCATCGGGACCAGCCTTGAGGGTGTCCTGGTGGAGGTCCCGGCCAGTGAAGTCGCGCGGCACCCGCCCCCGCTGGAGGACGGGCGTTGCCCGATTGACTGGATCAATCGGCTGCTGTACGAGGTCCCCCAAGGCGCGCGGGAGGTGGGGCTGCGTGTCGCCGCCCACCATCTCCCGCAGGATCTGCTGGCGACGTTACGCCGGGGGCAGTGGGGCGGCGTGGACGTGGAGAGCGCGAGCGACTGGAGGCGGCGCTAGCGGCGCTACCTGACTAGCGCGGAGCGCCAGCAGCTACAGCACGACCCGGGACGCACGCTCGGCCGCCACTGGAGGGGCGGCGCCCATGGGGCACAGCTCGCGCCCGGCACGGAGGGTTTGCCCCGCCCAGCCCCAGTGGCGGCCCCGCCGCGCCTGGCGGCGGCCGCCGCCTGCGCGAACGAGGACGCCGAGGATCCTGATCCCCTCGAGATATTCATGGACACCCTACGGGCGGAGGACCTCAAGGGGCGAGGGGGGCAAGCGGCGGCACTCAGTGCTCCGGGCATGACCGCGGACCTACTCGGGATCCCACTCGACCAGGCGGACCGGCAGCTGCGGAGGAAGGCTGCCCCTTGGGGCCCGATCTGGAGCGCGCTCTCGCGGATCTGGAGGATGCGCAGCTGGACGCGCGCGCGCGGGAGCGCGCCGCGGCCAGTGACGAGGTTCCCCTGCAGGGCAGCCTATCACGCGAAGGATCGCGCAGCCGCTCGGCGCGAGGACGGGATCCCAGCCCGAGGCAGGTTCCTCGGCGCGAGCTCTTTGGGGCCGCCCCCGCCGCCCGACCTGCGGACCCGCGTCGCGGCCTGCTGGGAGATCGCGACCTACTGGCACGCGAGGGGCGCGGGGGTCCCGCCCGCGGGGCCAATCCGCTTCTCGACCGGCCTTCGGTCCTTGGGCAGCTCGCCGGCCAGTCGCCCCACGGTGGCGGGATGGGCGGAGAGCGTGCTGGTGGCCCCGACGACGCTGGGGCGCGCGGGGCCTCGGGCGGCCTTACGGCCGAGGCCGAAGCCCAGATCATAGAGCGGCTGGATCGCCAGAATCGCCTTACCGAACGCCGCGTCCTTGCCGCCGAGCGGCAGGCGCGGGCCACCGAGGGCGACAAGAAGGCCCGGGGTACCCGGGCGGGGATCGGTCGGGATGAAGAACTGGATCTTTACATCGCCCAGGGTGCAACACCTTCGTGGTCGAGGCTTGCGAAGGGATCACCGGGGAGGACCTGTTCGACTCTCTCAAGCGCATGCGCGCGCATTCCAAGAGCACGCTCAAGACGATCGGCTTCCCCTGCCTGGTCACGAACAGCGTAGCGCATGGCTACGCGGCGCTCGCCTTTGGGACGGGCCCGCACGACCTGAGCGTGGACGATTGCATCCCGGCACACGACGAGGACTTCGACGGCTACCGGCTCCCTGTAGATGATAAGCTGGAGCCCCACCAGCGGCCCGCCACGCATATGGCGACCTGGTTTAAGAGGGCCCGATGCGAGATCCAGATGTTCGAGTCCATCATAGGAGTAGCGCACGGGGCCGAACGCCGGCGGTCGCTGGGTTTCCTGGAGGCGGCCTTCGAGAGGGATCCCTCGGAGTTCCCAGACCACTGGGTCAAGGACCTGTGGGAGGAGCTCCGGAGCACCTGGGTCGAAGAGCTACGGGAGCTGAGACGTCGGATCTGCCGGGAGCTCGACACCGAGAACCCGAGGAAGGAAGACATCAAGTACATCCTGCTCATGCCGGAGAACGGCTACGATCTGCCCCAGACGTTCGACCTCGGGGACCCGGACGCCCACTACCAGCAGATAGTGGTACCCCGGCGCAAGGCCGCGCTCAATCGCCTCCTCAATGGGCAACTGAATGCCCATCTTACGAAGAGGCCGCCGAAGGCGGGAGGAGGCGATGAGGCAGGCGAGGCCCAGCCCTCGGCGCCAGGCGACGATAGGCCCAAGGCGGGGGCTGGTCCCCAGCCGAAGGCAGGGCCCAAGGCGGGCGCCGGGGCCCCAGCAGGGACGACGCCCAAGAGGGCGTATCCGGCGGGTTAGGAGCTGACACGCCAGGAGCGTACGCGCTCCGTGGCGCACGCGCCCCGCAATAAGGATAATGTGCCCATCTGTTGGGGGGCTACCGCGCACATGGGCTGCTCTCGCAAGGCTTGCGACTGCCCCAACTCCCATGACCCCATCAAGTCGACGCGCGGGCTGGACTACACTGTGGTCATGCGCTCACGAGGCGCGGGGGGCTCCTTGGGACGCCGCGGATCGATCCCAAACAGGTGGATGGGATGATCGCGCAGCTGCGCTCGCAGGCCAAGGCAGCCGAGGCCGAGAAGCTCGGCGAGGACGCCTCACCCCCAGCCGCCCTTGACCCCCAGAAGGGGAAGGGCCGGGGCCGAGGCAGTGGTTCGCGAGCGGCGGGCGACCCGTGCCCTGGGCAGGCGCCGGACGACTACGCCGCTCTCCGACTTGCCGCGATGGAGTCCGACCTCCGGGAAGCGGTCAAGTGGCCCGACTTCGGATGGCTCGAGGACCGCGACTGCCCGCGCGCGGCGGCCACATGGGACGCCCAGCCCGCGGGGGAAGGACCGGAGCTCCGCCGCAAGCTCATGCAGGAGCTCGAGTCTGAAGGCATATTTGCGCCCCTGAAAGGGGCCAGCGATTACCTGCAGAGCCACGTGCGCGGGCGCGTCATGGGAGCGCGCCTGCGCGGGGAGCGCCTCACCGTGGAACGGGCCCTCGAGGAGGCCGTGGACCGCGGCCATCGTGGCCTCAGCAGCGAGGCGGCCGACCTGCACGAGGCCCTCAGCTGCGCCGCAGGACATGTCTCCGAGGTCGGGGCCGAGGTTGGCCCAGTCGCCTGGGACGCTGACGGACTGGTGGGCCGCGGGTCTTACACCTTCTGGGATGGGGGCACCCGCATCCAGTGGGCCTTCCTCGACTACCGGGACCGCCTCAGCCCTGCGGAGGAAATGGCCCGGGCGATGGGCTTGGAGGTGGGCGACACCGAGGAGCGGCAATGTCTGCTGCTGCACGTGGCCGCCGGGGTGCTCCTACTGCGCGCGGGCGAGGCCGAGAGTGAGCCCAGCCCGGACGCGGTGCAGAGACTGGCCGCACAGTATCGGCACGCACTGTGGGAGGAGGCCCATGCTGCGCTGCGCGCCCTGGGCGACTCGCCACCGTGGATTACGGCCATGGAGGCCGATGTCCGATCCTACGTCCACGACGCGGTGCACCCGCACCACGACAAGGACTATCGCTGCCTGGCAGCATGCCCCGCCGCCGACCTCGACGCAGTCACGCTCCAAGTGCACCGTGTCAACGGCAGTGGGCGACTCTGCGTCGACCACCTGATGGGAACGGGTGTCGGCGCGGAGGATCGGATTATCCCGCTCCTGATTTGGCGCGGCCACATGCGCGTCTTGCGCCCCGGCGCCCACGCGGAGGCGGTAGCCCTTGGCCAGCGCTGGGGGCACGCTGGCAGCTTGTCTCGGGAGATCGTCAGCGCCGGCTGGCGCGAGATGCTCGACGAAGGCCCAGACGTCGAACCAACCGTCCCTGGCAAGAGCGCGCCCTGCACCCACTGCAAGGCAGCGGAAGGTCGAGCGGGCCGCGCAGTGGGGCGCGCACCGGCCTCGTTCGGAGAGCACCCGGCAGACGTCCTCGTGGCCCCGGTGCCCCAACAAACCCTGCCACGAGTTTGACCTCACTTCTTTCGTAAAAGCATCGTTTTCCATAAAACACTTCGTGACCCCAAATCAGAGGCGATGACGCGAGTACGGTCGAAAGAAACATCACGGGAGAAATGGGCGCAGCAAGGGTTGGCGGAGAAAGGGGGAGCGACGCTGACCGCCACGAGGTGGGGCCGAAGAGGTCAGATAACATTCTGGCGAACTCCTAGGAGGAACGGACGATTTGCACACACCCTGGGGTCAACGCCCTAAGCAACGAATTTAAACGCACCTTAACACAGCCGCCGCGCAGACAAAATATTCGATTTAAACAAATCAAATCATCGAGTCGAACCCGCGTGGGTGACTGGACCTGCAGTTTCTCCTAACTGGTTTCGCTGCTCGGTTGAAGCTATACGGATTTTGTTTTGGCATGTACACGCAGTATGCAAAGAGCACGGGCAAAACGGAAGACGACGAGGGCGATCGCCAGCCAGGAGCGCCCCAACCACGGGAATTGCCTGCACATGCTCCGCGTCGGCGGGAAGACCGGTTGCAGTTACCCCCGCCCTCCTCCCACCCCCATCCTCCGCAGGGGAAGCAAGTGGGAGCATAAAGAACGAGAGCGAGGAGGGCGGGGGGAAGGCGCCGGAAAGGGGCGGAGGGAGCCAAGGAGAGGAGACTGGGAGGCAAGGGAGGGACGGTGGGAAGGCGCATTGGGGATCTCTGGGGCTCTCTTGAAGCTCTCTTGGGCTCTCTAGGTCTGTATGATGGGGACTCGGCGAGGCCCCAGGGGGGGCCCTCCGAAGTCTTCTTCAGGACCGCCTGGGGCTTGCCTCACTAGAGCTGCCTGCGTGTTGGAGCGGTCGGAGTCGAAGCTTGTTGTTTTAAGCGCTAGCTACGCATGTATCGAAATCTGGTTTGATTGTTTTACAGCGCATATCAGAAACATGCGATGCAAAAAGTGCCAGCACTGTTTGAGGATACTGTTTCGCACGATCGCTGTGCTCGCGCATGGGCAGTGGAACTTCGCATTTCCTTGGAATCGCGTCGCGATTGCGAGGCGCAAGCGCATATCACCAGAAAGCTGCCGCATGATTGTGGCGCACAAGGCCGGATAACCCTCAGGCCCAATAGGGCTCTAAGAGGGCCCCGAAGGGCCACCAAGGGCAGCGAAAGTGAAGACACGCGAGCGCCCTTTCGCGTGACATAACTTTCATTCCTCTTGGGGGCCTGTTGGTATCCTCCTCGGGGATCTAATTCGCCTTTCTGGGGCCGCTAGGAACGCCTGTGGGGGTTCAGAAGAAGCCCCGGAGGGCCCCCAAGGTGAGTGAAAGTTCAGTCGCGCGAAAGGGCGCTCGCGTGACTTCACTTTCACTGCTTTGGGGGGCCCTTCGAGGCCCCCTTGGGGCCCTCTCGGGGCCTCCCGGGCCCTCTTATGGCCATCCTGGAGCTGTCTTGTGGCACTCCTGGCGCCCTCTTGGGGCCCCCGCGGTAGAGTATCTCAGACGTCCGTTTCAAGTCCTCTACCGTGGGGGGACTCTAGGAACGTCTAAGGCCCACGTGGGCGTGTCTCGGGGCCTCCCGGGCCCTCCCGGAGCCCTCTCAGGATCCCCTTAGGCCTTCTTGGAGCCTTCTTGGAGCTGCCTCGCCGCCAATGGCACTATATACATAGACTGACCGCTCCATGACAAGATAAGGCCGTGGGGCTGAACTGCCCCGGCCGCGAGGCCGGACACTTCAAGCGAAAACTCCGGCCTCAAGGCAAGGTACTTGAGGCCAAACCTTTCCAGCCGTAAGGCCAGGCAGGCGTGGCCTTCCACCATGACCTCTACGACGATTTTCAACCTCCGCCCCAAAGATTTTGGCTACGATTTTGAACATCCGCCCCTACGATTTTCAAACTCCCCCACCACGATTTTGGCTACGATTTTCAGGACCCGCCCTTGCGATTTTGAATGCGGGGTCCGCGAACCGCCACCACGATTTCGAAAGGAGAACCTGGACCCAGAGAGAACGATTTGTGTTACAATCTGGTGCCCGATCCAACGCGATATCGTATACAATATTGGCCAACAATATTTGTGTCGAGATGTCTCAAGCAAGTCGCCAAACAAATCGCATTGCAAAATCGCATGCAAAATCGTCGTTGGTTTTTGCGCTTATCAGGGGAAGGCCCCGGGAACTCTGAATCACCACCATCAACGCATGTTCGTCCTCATCCTCCTTCCGCCACCCGTTCCTCCTCCGAAAACCTCCCACTAAATCGTGCCGTCGGTGAAAACTCCCAAAACGAATGCGCCGCTACACCACAACCGCCATTCAACGCACCAAGAAACCGTGGCCGTCGTCGCCGCCATAATGTTCGTCATCGTCGTAACGCCCGATGCTCTTGTCGTTGGAACGCTCTCCGCCGTCGTCACAACGCTCGCCATCGCCCTCGCGGCAGTCGCCACATTGGTCGCCGTAGCACTCGTCGTCGTCGTCGTCGTCGTAACGCCCGTCGGCGTTGTGGTCGCAACGTTCGTTGCTGTCGTCGCCGCGACGCTCGTCGTCGCCGTCGTGGAACTAAATGGCGTCGTCATCGCGACTCTCCGCGTGGCCGTGGTCGTCGTCGCGCTCGCCATCGTCTCGGCAACGCTCGTCGCTGCCGTCGCCGTCGCAACGTTCGTCTTCGTCGTCGCAAGGTTCGTCGCCGTCGCCATCGCAGCACCCGTCGCCACCGCCGCCGAGTGTTCGTCAATGTCGTCATCGCCGTCGTCGACGTTGCAATCGCAATGCTCGTGCCCGTCGTCGCCGAGACACTCGTCGCCGTCGTCGCCGCGCCGCTCGTCGTCGTCGTTGCAACGCTCGTCGGCGTCGCCGTGCCAATGTTTGTCGTCAGATAGCCCGTCCCCCGAGGACTGGGCGCAAAAGCAGATCCCCCTCAGTGGAGAAACCACATATGCCCTCCAGGCTTGAGACACGCGGGGAAAGATGACGAAGTACCTGGGGGCCCGCGCGGGTCACGGAGAGGTTCATGGGGGATCCTTGCGGTCGGCAGAGGGAGAAGGACCATGACCGCGCTCTGCGCACATGACGAACCGTTGCGGCAAAGTCGCGTTTTCTCGCCAGCCGTCATTGCTCCCCCTTCCTTTGCCCTGCCAAACCCCAAACGAACATCTGTTCGAACGCCCGAGGCGAATTCTCTAGTTTCAAAACGCACGAGGAAGCCGCAACGCAACTACGGATTAATGGAACACCTTCCCATCCCACCCATTTCGCCGCCTGCGTGCATCCAGAAACCATGATTGAACTTATGCGAGCACTCTTGGTCGAACAAACAACGAATGTTACTGCGCAGCCATGGCATTTCACCAAGATCCCTCTTTTCCGCTCTTGTAGGCGCTCTCTGACCGCAACGACAAATTCACGAAAATATGTGAGCCGACCTGCTGTCGGGGAAACACGGATGACCAAGTCGCAAGCGCCCCCTGTTTCAAAACTTACAACAATCATTATACATACAAGCGCTCGTCGGTTATTCCTGTTTCTTTCTACTCCGCGTAGAAAGTGTTCAATGTTCAAGCGCTCGAACTCCAAACAATATAAAAACCTCAACGCTTTATACTTACATGATGTCAAAATCGTAAGCTGTTGAGGCGGTTTTGTGGCTGTAACAAGTTTCAACGTTTGTCATTTTAGAAAGCGATGGAAGCTTGAACGCATTCGAACTGTGTCATTCTGAAATTCAAGCGCCACCAATTTGCTCTATTGGCCCAGGCACAGACTGTATCTCCGAAAATATGACGACGTCCGACGGTTTCTGGATTTCAAGCGTCATAGGTTCAAATGCTCGCCCTCGGAGCCACGCGTACATGAGATAATCTCCAAATTGCAAACCTACCAGATGTCAAACTTCAAAGCACCACTGAGCTACATGCGCAACAGCCTCAAATGGAATGGGGGGGGCCGGGCCCTTCCCGTTGGCCCCCTCGCCCTTGCCCTATACAGGGTGCAAATGGCCCGAACGGGGCGCCTGCCGACGATCTCAACGAATAGTCGACGCGAGTGCGTAGACGCCCGCGTCTTGCAGAACGCCGCATTCAAGACGTTTAGTTGAACGCGCTTCGCACGCATGCAAAGCGACCTTCCCGCGCCAACCCTTTGACATCAAAATCGCCTGTTGGGCGCCGGGGGCATGAGACGCCCAGGCCCGCCTCCTGGAGGCTAACGCGATCCCACTTCGTCACGACCCCGCGTTCGCGTACGGTCTGGTCGCCCAAGAAGTGTACGCCGGGTCGGGGAACTGGTCTGCCGCGCTTCGAGTTGAGGGTATCCGGGTGCTGGAGCCGATCGAATACTACGACGACCCCCTCCGGGGGTCCGGCCTGCGGCCCGACCGCGACACCCTCGACTCCGCCGCACGCGCACGCATACAGCAGGCCGCGCGGACCCCAATGGGCCCGGATGTGGCTAACGTCTGGTGCTGGGGTACGCCATGTGGCCCGTGCACCGACCTTGGGCTCATGACCCAGCCGGGCGGGGCCCCGCAGGGGACCCGCACGTGGGAGCGCCCAGAAGGGGACGGCTCCAAGGAGTTTGAGCTCGTCGGGAACAGCCACACCCAGTTCACGTGCGACACCTGCCGCATCCTCCACGATGCCGGGAATGAGTTCCTTGTCGAGTCCTCGTGGCCCTCTGGCCGCTATCCCAAGATCTGGGATCAGGCCCCCATGCAAGAGCTGCGGCGGGCGACCGGTGCCATGATCGCCCCGATCCACATGTGCGCCTGGGGTAAGGCCCCGTCCGATGCACCAGAGAGCCGCTACCGCAAAGGCAGCTGGTGGCTCGTCAGCCCCCGGCTGTACTTGCACGCCCTGTCGCTGGCGCGCCGATGCCCACGCGACCACCACCACGTCGAGCTCAAGGACCACGTGCCCGGCACGGGCATCAAGCGCGCCAAGGAGGCGCAGGTTTGGGCCCCCAGACTTTGCACCGCTTGGGCCAAAGTTCTGAAGGGAGCCTACCACCGATGGTCGGTGAGCCGGCTGCGGAGGCAACTGGCGCCCGTATGGGGGGATGGCCCGGGGGCGTCCCCCAATTTCGCCCGGGCGGAGGCGCCCTGGCGCCTACGGGGCGTCGATTTCACGGGAATCGAGCGCCTGCAGACCTCTGGGGACGGCTCACAATGCGGCAGGCTCAGCCCAGCCATGCATCGAGCGCTGGCGGGGCTTCCCAAGCCCCCGTTGGGCGAGAAAAAGGGGGAGGCGAGCGCGGGTAAGCCTCGCCCCCCTTGCGAGGACCCGGCAGGGGACATCGTGAAGGACCTTGAAGGCTGCAGCCCGGCTGAGTTAGCTACGGTCCACCTGACCTTCTGCACGGAGCACCCCGAGCATGACCCCGAGGCCATGCGGGCTGGGGGATCGGCTCCTCCAACGGGCCGGGTCCCTGAAGGAGGCGGCCGCGCTGCTTAGGCGCGCGCGTCACGAGCGCTTGGGCAACCCCCTCCGCGGTGTCCTGGGGGATAAGGTGCGGCGGTGCCTGAGCCGAGAGCACTTCGAGTACGTCCGGGAGCTGGCAGAAGGCGGAGCGGCTGCGCGGCGGGGCGCACCGCGGAAGCGGGAGCGGGCCCAGCCGTACCCTAGTGTGCGGGCCCACATCGACGAGGCCTACCAGAAGGTATGGGCCGACGTGACGTGGGGTATCGTCTTGGTAGCTTCCCATGCGGCCGAGGGATTCATGACGGAGTTGATGGAGGCCCCCCTCGGGAGGGTCCCGAAGCAGCTCCCGGACAGAACCCTGTCGACCGAGGGGCGCATGATCCACGCGATGCTCTCGGCTAACGCGGCCACCCACAAACGCGATCACCCGCCGGCCGTCCAGCCACGCCATCGGCAGGTGGCGAGGACGGCGGTGTGGCACCGCGCACGCCACCCCGGAGCGCGCCTCCTCTGCGCCAAGCGGGACGTCTCGCGGGCCTTCAAGTGTTCAGACATCGCACCGGCGGATGTCGGGGACTTCGGCACTTCACTGCCGGGGGCCCACGCCGGCGTCGAGGGGGACATCCGGATCGTTTACCTAGCCATGGTGTTCGGGTGGACCGGCGCCCCGGGCAACTATATGATGCTCGCCCTGGCGGCCCGCGAGCGCCACGAGAGCTATCGGCCTGGCGAGCCGCACTGGCACGATGCTACCCACTTCCACTCGGAGTGGCTTATGGACGACCCAGTGGTGGTGGAACCCGACATCGGGGTCCGGCCGTGGATGGCCTGCGACGCATTGGACGCCTCCATCCGGGAGGTATTCGGGTCCGAGGCGGTGAACGTCAGCAAACGGGATACCGAGGGGGAGCCTTCTACTACTCAGATCATCTGGGGGCTCAGCATGGACTTCGAGCGCGAGCGGGTGGGACTCCCGGAGCCCAAGGCCATGAAGATGCGCTTCCTCTTGGCCGAGCCGGAGCTGGGCTTCGGCTGCCGCATGGTTCGGCTGCGAACCGCGAGGGAGCTAAGTGGGCTGGGCCAGTTCTGCGCTTGCGCAGCGCCCGCTTTGAGCCTGGAGCTCCCAGCGGTTCATCGGATGCTGTCGGGGGGCCCAGGCCAGGCTTACGTCCAGCCGCCGGG
This sequence comes from Prorocentrum cordatum, assembly GCA_963575745.1. Lineage (NCBI taxonomy): Eukaryota > Dinophyceae > Prorocentrales > Prorocentraceae > Prorocentrum > Prorocentrum cordatum. The sequence continues at coordinate 1,023,936 of CAUYUJ010014505.1, forward strand.
CGACCCTGAGCAGGTGGAGGCTGCTTGGGACGATTGGCACCAGACCTTGGACTGGCTGCGCGTCTGCTTCGAGATGCCTGTCGAAGGTAACTTCAAGACCTCATTCGAAGGTCTTCTAGGCCTTCGCGAGGCCCTCGCCCTCCCAAGGGCGCTCGGGAGGCCACGCTGGCTGGGAGGCGACGCCACCCTGGACCGGATCGGCGCGCTGGATTGGACCTCGCGAGAATATATCGCGGCGGAGGCGGCCCCCTACCTGGAGATGCTCCGCTCCGCCCCTGGGGTCACGTGGCAGGGAGAGGGGGAGATCATCGCGGTGGTCGAACTCCTCTGCCTTATAGCCCTCGCGGCGGAGAAAGGGCCGGATTGGTTCCAGCTTCTCCTGCCGTACGTCACGGACAACAGTAATGTCAGTCGCTGGCTGCGACGCCGCCGTGCACGGAACGCGGTGGCACGCCACCTGCTCCGCGTCCTGGCCATGTTGGAGCTACGGTGCAAGTTCCGGGTTGTGGACGGACTCTACTTGCGAACTTACCACAACGAGTTGGCCGACTTCGTGACTCGAGCTACGGTGGCGGAGGTACGCCAGCGGATGGCGGAGGCGGGCTGGTCCGAGCTCTCACCGGCAGCCCCGTGGGGCGAGCTGGTGGAGGAGGCCGCCCAGCGCGAGCTGCGGATGCCGGGGGACGACGGCCCCTGGCGCGCGGCCGCGCTCCAAGTCAAGGGGGCCCGGGAGGCCCTGCCGCGCTACGCGCCCTTGCAGGTCGACGGGGCGCGGCTGGTGGAGGTAGGAACCGCGTGGCCCCCCTTCGGGGAGGCCTGGGAGAGCCTCGGCGGGTCGGCACAGCTGACACCCTGGGACGCTGGTGACCGATGGGAGCCGGACGGCGGCCACCAGCACAAGGATCCCGCAGGGGGCCCCGCCAGTTCGCTGGGCGTGCGCGTCACTGTCGGAGGATCCCGGCGAACGCGAGGCAGCTGGCCTCGAGCGCCTGCTGACCGCAGTCCGGCCGCTGGGCGTGCTACTCGACATCCCTGTCAATTACGCTGAGGCGCGGCTGGGTGCCCGCTTGCGGCGCCTTGGCTATGTGGCCCTGTCCCCCGAGACGCGTCTCCTATGCGCGCACTTCGGCGATGTCACGGCGCGCGCGCGGGCGGTCCAGGTTTGGGGATGTGGGAAGCGGACCCGGGTTCCGGCCCCCCCCCCCCTGGGCCAGCCCTGCTTGGAGCCGCGCGGCCTCTGCCAGCTCTGGAGAGAGGCGGGCCGGCCGACGCTGGACGAGCTCCGCCTGAACTTTAGCGAGGGAACACTGCTCGTGGACCCCCGGATCTCGACGACTGGGGATCGCACGATGCCCTGGCCGCGCGGCGCGTGGCAGCCGACGGGGGGTGCGCGGGCCCAGCGCGTGGTGGCCCATGACCCGCGCGGGCCTTGCCACACGGCTCGGGCGAAGCCCGACCCGTTGAAGGGCTATGCGAATACCTTGGTCCTTGAGGGGTCGGAGGCTGGCTGGACCGCGCGGGCCCTGAACCCGAAGGAAATCTGGCGCGCGCAGGGGGGCGCGGCGGAGCTGTGAGATGCCCTGGGCCTGGGAGGCATGCCGATCGCATGCGACTGGCCGCCCGCGCCCTGCCGCGCCGCACGGCGCGCTGGGTGATTCAGTGGGCGGAGCGGCTGCTGAGGCAGGCCGTAGAGGTGGCGAGCGCGGACGAGGCGCCCGGGGCGCGCGCCGGCGTCGGGCCCGATTACGACCGACTTGCGAACGACGAGATGGCAAAGTTGTGGCTGAGGGCCTGGCTTCAGGCCCACGACCGCCCAAGCGGGCCATTCGAGGTCGCGCTGGAGGCAGGGGAGGCGACGGACGACGCCGCTCAACTGGCGGATCAGCTCGACCCTCCTGCCACCGCTCGGGCCACCCCGGCGGGGGAGGACAGGGCGCCCGGGGCGCGCGTTGGGGCCGTGACCCTCACTACCCCAGAGGACTCGGGGACGCCCAGGCCGAGAGCCAAGGATGAAGCAGCAGGCGGGACGCGCCCACCGCGCAAGGCGCGCCGGCGCGCCCCTGCCCCGGCGTTGGCGAAGCCCGCGGCGTGGCGTTACGCCGGCGGAAATGCCCCGAAGGGGGTCCGAGGTGAGCTTACAGACCCCCGCGAGCTGGACGCGACCGCCACCGAGGCGATGCTGGCTAAGCTCGCCGAGTGCCAACTACAGCGCCGGGTGGCGCAACTGGGTACTCTGGCGGAGGCTCCGAAAGCGCAGCCCGCATCTCCAGGGGGAGACGCGGGACGCCCGCCTCGCGGATGAGGACGACCTCATCCGATATGTCGTGTACCTGTACAAGGTGATGAAGAGGCGGGCCACGACCATCCGCCAGCGCCTGTTCGCCATCCGCTACGCCCGCACCCTGGCGGGCTTCGGCGACGTGACCTCGGACCGGCGGCGGCTCTGGACCACGATCGAGGGGCTCCGCCGCTGGGGCGGAAAGGCAAAGCGGAAGCTGCCAGCCACTCCCCGCATGTTGCGGTGGCTCCGCGAATACTTGTTCGCCCATGGGACGGCCACCCGCCGAGAGGCGACTATCCTATGGGCGGCGCTCATGACCGGATACTTCTTCATGCTCCGCGCGTCGGAGTACTTGGTCCAGGAGGACCGCTCCTGGAGCATGGGGCGGGTGGTGCGTGGGCAGGGCGTGCAGGGCCTGCGCGGGGGTGCCCCCAGCGCATGGCTCGGCGAATGCGACGAGGTAGTGCTGACGGTCACCTCGTCCAAGACGGACCAGTTTAACGCGGGCTGCGTGCGCAACCACTTCCGCTCGGGGGTGGACTTGTGCGTCGTGGACGCGCTGGCCGGGCTCCAGAGGGAGCTGCCGGATCGGTTCGGTCAAGGGACCGAGGCGGGGCCCCCCCTGCTCCGTAGGCCCGATGGCCACCCGATTATGTGGGAGGAGGTGCAGGGGCTCCTCCAGCTCGCGGCCGCAGCCTGCGGCGCGGACGCGGGCCAGATGGGGCCCCACTCCCTGCGCATCGGAGGCGCGACGGCGCTATATCACGCCTGTCGCGATCTAGAGGCGGTCAAGAGGTTTGGGAGGTGGTCCGCGGACGCCTTCCACGGATACCTCTGGGAGGACCACCGGCGCCAGGCACCGTTCGCCCGAGGCATGGCGGAGGGACACGCCCTAATAGCTATTGGCACCGGGCGCCCACGGAGGTGATGGCGAGCTGGCTTGCGCCCGCCCCGACCGTCCGGTCGGAGGCGGCCAGGCCCCTATCGGGAGCGACCTGAGGCCCTCGGAGCGCCTGGCCTGGGCGCCCGGGCGACCTCCGCGGGCGCGCCCGTCGGCGAGAGCGGGGGCGGAAATGGAGGAGGAGGAGGATGAGGAGCAAGTAAGACACGAGCCGGGGCGGGGAACTAGCGGCCGTTGTGGGATGCAGCAAGCTGGTCTTCCAGGTGATCGGTTCGGGGCGGGGGCTTCGCGTTGTGGGGGCATCCCGGTGGGCCTCTCGTCCTCGACCCCCCCGTCGCCTCCGCCCCCGACTGCCCCAGGCACGCCCACCTCCTCCCGGTCCTCTCATCCGCAGCCGCCTCCGACTCCAGAGCGAGGCGCGCCGGCAGCGCGCGCGCCCCGGCCCCGCGAGCCGGCCGCGCATCCGTCCCGCGCGCCAGCAGCGCGCCCGCGCCCGCTCGGGCCCATGGGGTTCCTGGTGGGCTTAGTGGCCCCGGACCACAGCCAGGCGCGGCGCCACGACTACAGCATCATGGCGGTGAACCCGCTCGGCGTCGTCGTCTCGGGGCCTGCGCTGTCGGACGGGCTCCGGAGTGCCGCCCACAACATCCTGCACACGGTGGTGGACGAGCTGGACTGCGAGGACATCGTCGAGGTGGTCAACCACGACCACGAGGCCGCCCCTTGCATCGCAGCGGCGTGCCTGGCCGCGGGAGCTAGCGAGGACCACGGCCTGCTGGTGCTCGTCGACGGCAAGCGCGGCGCCTGGGGAGTGGGCTCGGGACCGAACGTCACGGTCCAGCGCCAGGCGGCCAAGCTGGCGCTCGCCCTGGCTCAGTTCCAGGGGCAGCCCATGCCAGGGCTCCGCGAGCTCTGCAGGAACAACAAGGGGCTGCTCGACATGATGCGGACGGTCGACGCGGAGGCGGTCGGCGGGCTCACCGACGTGGAGGACGCCTCGAGCGGGGGCGACGCGGGCCCTGCGCCGGCACACGCGGCCGACACGGGCGAGGACGACGTGACCGCCGCGCTGGCGCGAGCGGGCATCCAGGCTGCAGCGCGGCGCCGGAGCAAGGGCGCCCCGGCGGGGCGCCCTCGCACCCCGCGCTCCCCGGAGCAGAGGCGCCTCGCCGAGGAGGTTCGCAGGCGCGAGCGGGTCGTCCGGACCCCCTCGCGCACGCGGCGCCGCGACCGCGAGCGCGAGGCGCGTCCGCGCTCGCGCCCGCGCGATCGGACGCGCGCAGAGGAGGCCGTCCTGAAGCCCAAGAGCGGGGGCGCTCCACCGAGGGCCGTCGTCGCGAAGAAGGAGGCCGTCCTGAAGCCCAAGAGCGGGGGCGCTCCACCGAGGGCCATCGACGTGAAGAAGGAGGTGGAGGAGCCGGCGGGCCCAGGCGCGGGGGGCAGTCCGCCCCAGCGCCGGCCGCGCTCGAGGAGCCGCCGCAGGCGCAAGGAGGAGCAGCGCCCGAGCGCCCAGCAGCAGCCCAGTGACCAGCACGACGAGGGCGAGGCCATCATCCGCATCGAGCGGGCGCCGCACGAGGTCGACGCCGAGGTGGTCAGGCAGGTGGTGGCCCCCTTCGGAGTCGTCAAGCACATCGCCTTCCTGTGCCACAAGAGGGAGCCCTGCGTGCTCGTGGAGTTCCAGCGCCGCGCGGATGCAGCGCGCGCGCGGGAATGCATGCGGTCGGGGTACAAGTTCTACAAGACGGACCCATGCACGGTGGTCGCGGAGTGGGCGAGCCGGCCGCGTGGCCCGGACCCAGGCAGCGACGGGGAGGACGGCCCGACCGTCCAGCCGCCTGCCTGCCCGACGTGCACCTGTCGGATGCGCTGGAGCTCCTTCGGCCCGGGCGACGGGTGGGGCTGCGAGCTGTGCCCCGCGGGCGGAGCTGACAGCGGAGCCCTGCGGTGGCAGTGCAAAGGGTGCGACGTGAGCTACTGCGAGGCCTGCCGCGTCGGCTACGGCAAGCCCAAGACGCTGGTGGAGAAGGCCCGGCAAAGCGACCACGCCGAGCGGGAGGCGCCAGGCCCCAGCTCCGGCCGCGGGGGGCTCCCCAGCGCGGGAGCGGCGAGCGCGGGTGCCGAGGTGGACCGCCCGCCGGGCGACCTCAGCTGGCCCAAGCGCGAGAGGTCGCCCAGCGTGAGCCTGGCGAGGGACCCAGCGTGGGCGCACCGCAGCGATACCCCCCCCGGCCGCACGCGGCGTAAGACCGGGAAGCACGCAGGGCAGCTTCGTGCTCCCCGAGGCGGCTGGTACGAGCAGGAGAAGAAGAGGAGGCGTGCTGCGGCTGCCGCAGCCGAGGCCGCCGCCGGCGGGGGGGGGATCCCAGCCTGGCGCGGCAAGGGCTCGGGCGACAAGAGCGGCAAGGGCGCAAAGGGCAAGGGCAAGCACGCCAGTACGACTGCCAAGGGCGCCAAGGGCCGCGGCAAGGACAACAAGGGCGGCAAGGGCAGCTACTCCAAGGGCGACCAGGGCAGCCGCGCCCCGAGCGAGCGCGCCAGGGGCGGCGCGGGCAGCCGCGCCTCGGGCAGCGCGGGCCGCCGCGAGAGGGGCGGCGATGGCGGCAGCCCCCGCAGCCGCAGCGGTCGTGACGGGAACCGCAGCGGCGACGAGGGCCGTGGCCGCCAGGGGGACACGCCATCCATCTAGGCGCGGCACCCACCCCACAGGCCAGCGCCCGCGGTACCGCGGGCTGCGGGCGGCAGGCAGCGGACCGCTGTGAGGCGGACCGCCACACGGTGCCAGGCCCGTGAGTGAGAGGTTGAGTTTTGGGCGTGGCACGCACGTCGAGTTGCCACGCGGCCCCCTTCTTCCTGCGCCCTGCGCGGGCGGGGCCCCACTTGCGCTCTGCGCCCGGCGCGTCATCGCGCCGCCTCGTTCTCTCTTTCTTTACTTTGCGCGCTTCGCGCACGCGCCGCGCCCGCGCTCTGGGTGCGCGGGGCGCGGAAGGCCTCAAGGATGCAGGCTAGTGGCCGCGCGCTCGAGGCTCACCGGGCCTCGGGATCCGCCCTCGTGCCTCTGGCTGGGCGTTCCCGCGCGCGTTGCTGCGCTCTTTCTTTCTCGTGGCCGTGCCGCCGCAGGCGTGCCAGAGCGCGAGCGCGTGGGCCGTCAGGGCCCACGCGCACGCGCCGGGCGTGGGCCGTCAGGGCCCACGCCCGGGTGGAGGTGCGCGTCGCCACGCTGCCATGAGTAAAATATCCTCGCCTCGTCCCTGTCTCCTTCCTCTCCTCCTCCTCCCCCCCTCCGTTGAGTGCACGCGTATCTCACTTAACTTGTATAGTCTGATGGGTTTGTAGACTGCAGGTTAAGTGGGAGGGGGTGTGGGCTCAGGTAGCCATTTTGGGTCCGTAGCGTTCGGCTCAGGCCGACGCGCGGGTGCCCACCCACCCCGCTTTGCTCCCTGACGCCTGGGCCGTGCGGCCGCAGGCGTGCCAGAGCGCGAGCGCGTGGGCCGTCAGGGCCCACGCGCACGCGCCGGGCGTGGGCCGTCAGGGCCCACGCCCGGGTGGAGGTGCGCGTCGCCACGCTGCCATGAGTAAAATATCCTCGCCTCGTCCCTGTCTCCTTCCTCTCCTCCTCCTCCCCCCCTCCGTTGAGTGCACGCGTATCTCACTTAACCATCTATTGCACAACAGAAATTGCACCACAAAGGTTGCTCCACATAGACTGCACAACATGTATGACTAGAAACACAAGGTTCTGGATCCACGCTGGCTAACATTAAATACAAGAAACTCGAACATATCTGTACGACCACCCTTCGGGTGATAAGAAGGTTGTAAGGGAGGAGGGGGTGGCAACTGGTGGCAACTGCGACGATTGTGATGGTGACAACGCGGCTGATGCGCTCACAAATCGGCGACGATGCGTGATGACGGCGCTGGTGAGACCAGTGGGCACCACTGGGGCACCACTGGGGCAGCATCAGGGCACCATCGGTACACCATCGAAACACCATCGGACAGAGCACCTGAAAACACTGCTGAGGCAAACAAATGGCAACATCGCAATCCACGATTTATCTACCAGTCTCCTTATCCATGTGTACCACTATTCACCCCGCAATCGATCCCACTATCTGCGTAGCGATCTCACTATCGATCTCGCAATGGATTCCACTATCGATTTGCCACTATCAACTAACAATCGGTGATTGCCTCACCACCATCATGGCGGGAACTAAATGGCACTAATTACCGCCACCACTGCCATCGCCAGTCCCACGATCGATCCACCGATACGAGACACCGCGAGACACCACTGAACAACAAACAAGGCCAAAGGCACCACGAGAGACACCACGGGACACCAGGGGAAAAAAACATTCGATACCACAATCGATCTCACTCGATCAACCGATATCACTATCTATCGACCTCACTGTCGATTTCACTTTGGATCTCATTACTGGTCTCATTCAACCGATCCCGCTGTAGATCTATCACAATCGATCTCACAATCAATCCCGCTAGCGATGTCACAATCGACCTCCACGGACTACCACGGGACACCGCGGAACACCGCGCCACGGGACACCACCGAACACCACGGGACACCACGGGACACCGGCGGGACACCCCCGCGGGCCACCGCCTGCCAACCAGGGGGAGGAGAGAAATTGAGCCTGGTTTCGCCCTAGCCAGGGCGGGATTATTCCTCTCGCCCGCCCACGCGCTGCGCCCCGCCCGCACGCGCGACACGAAACCGAAAGCGATTTCCCGGTGGGGGGCTCTCCGTTTCACTGCGATCTCACCCCCCAAACCCCGATGGTACAGCTGAACGGATGGAGGGCACCTCCGTCTCAGCTCCCGCTGAGACGTACTTGGCGCGCATGGCCAGAAGTGAGATCTTGTGCACGAATTGCCCCAGGTGGGGCGGCCCTTTTTCAAAACGGGGATCTTGCTGGACATCTCGTTGAACTGTATGATCATACCTTTGCGCACTCCGTATTACTCGTTGGAAGAATGCAAGGCAGCTCGTTCCTCTCAAAAGCGGGGTTCTCGCCCCAATGACAGCTCCATAGCGTACGGGTCTTTCAGGGGGACGCTTCTTAAAGTGGAAAGGAAGGTTTGCACAGACTTGCGAGGAGGGGGATTGCAGCTACAGGGGGTACTGCAGCATTGTTGGTTCCTCTTAGAGTTACTCTGGACCTGTGATTCCTCCCCCTCCTCCTCCTCTTCTTCCTCCTCCTCCTCAAATTTGTGTTGTTTCTCTCTCTCTCTCTATATATATATCCTCTCTCTCTCTCGTTTCTTACTCCTCCTCGTCCTCCTCCTCCTCCTCTTCCGCCTTCTCCTCCTCTTCTTCTACACCGTCCTCAGCCCACTTTCCTTCATGTTGAAAGAGGGCGGGGAAAGAGGGGGGGCGGAGGAGGAGGAGGAGGAGAAGGAGGAGGAAAATGGGAAAAGGAGGAAAAGAAGGGGAAAGAGAAGGGGAGGAGGAGGAAGAGGAAGAGGATACCAGAGGAAGAGGAGGAGGAGGAGGAGGAGAAGGAGAAGGAGGAGCAGGAGGAGGAGGAGGAAAAGGAGGAGCAGGAGGAGGAGGAGAAGAAACAGGAGGAAGATGAGGAGAGGGAGGAGGAGGAGGAGGAGGAGGAGCAACAGCAGAAGGAGGCTTCCTTTCCAAGGGGGCTGTGCGTTCGGGAAAGGGGCTTCTGCGGGATCGCTGTGCTCGGCTCGTCCGTTCGGTCGTCCCTCGCACGTTTCGCTGGATTCGTCTCGCGCGCAGGTGCCCCGTTCCAAGGGTCGGGGTCCAGCGCGGCAACGATGTCCGAGATGCCGCTATAGCAGCGATGTCTTTTTTTCGGAGTCCGGAGATGTTCACAAACTCTCGCGCTTCGGCGTCGAGACGTATCCTTGCACTTAGATTTCGCATCAATTTTTGTAGCCCGCCAAAAGAAGGACCCGCTCGGCCAGGACATGGTGTGTCACATCCCCCGGATTGCAGACACGCCGACGCTATGCCCTTGCCACCTCTTGAAGGAATGGTTGGCGCACCGTGACGCGCGCTGGGGAACCGACCCAGATGCGCCGGTGTTACGCACAACTCATTTAGCGGAGCCCCGCGCCATGAGTTGTGATTCCTTCCGCCGAAGTTTTTTGTCCAGTTTTTTCAGAATGCCGCGGTGGGAACGCACTCATTGTGCAAAGGCGGCGCTCACTGGTACAAAGCGGTTTGCAACTTACCAGAAGAGCTGGTGCAGGCTCAGGGCGGTTGGTCAAACCCTGAAACCATGCGAGATTTCTACGCCCGCTTCTCAGATTCAGAGCGGCGCGAACAGCTATTGCGCGCCGTGTCTGCGGTTTCGAATCCCGTGGCGGTGCCAGCCACTACTCAAACCCAGACGCACGTTTGACCCATGCCTCCGTGGAGGCGCCTGGGGCCTGTAAAAACTCGCCTCTTCGGGGTTGCGCCTGGCCGACGCTCCTGGCGACCGTTCCTGGGTCGCCACGGACTTGGGCCAGGCCGGCCTGCAGCCCCATGAGGCACCCCACAAGAGGCATATGTTGCCAGACGCAAGACTGATTTGGACTGTCACAGGGGCCTTGACGGAAATCAATCCCCCTCTCGCTTCTGTCCTTTCCTCCGTGCAGCGAACAAGCAGAAGGAGAAGGAGGAGGAGGAGGAGGAGGAGGAGGAGGACCAGGAGGAGGAGGAAGACGGAGGAGCAGGACAAGGAGGAGGAGGAGGAGGAGGAGGAGGAGGAGGAGGAGGAGGTATGGAAGGACGGACGGACGGACGGACGGGGCGGCGACGACGACGACGACGACGACGACGACGACGACGAGGCGCTGCCCTTGGCCTGGGGACTCGCCGACGGCTGGTTCCCCGACAGCGCGGCAAGGGCTGCCTCGCGGCGCCGCGCGTTCCACCCCCACCACTGCTCTTTCCTGTGTCGGGCAGCGACGAAGGACAGCAGCAAAGCAGTCAAGCTCATCAAGCCGTCTGAGGGCCAACTGGAAGAACCGTGCGGCTCGGGCTGGGGCCGTTAAACCTTTTGTTTGACCCCCCTTTCGACAGTTCGCAATGATGGCAACCATGCTGTTTCATGATACATGCGATGGAGGACGGAAGGGGAGGACTGGCCGCGAACTACTGAGAAAAACTGCAGGCTTTGAAACCCAGATTCTAAAACAGGCTGCGTATTCACCCTCGCTCAGGAAAAGGCTATGCTGGACTGTGGGGGCAGACCGCGCCGCAGTCTGGAGAGGGCTTCCAACCCCTTGGCCGTGAGTGGCATGCATGCTTCACACAGCTTGGCGTCTGAACCTACCTCCTACGGGCTGAACATTTCACCACGCAGAAGTCTCCACCCCTTCACTGGAAGCAACTTCTCATCCTGGATCCATTTCTCATGTCTGTTGGCCCCAGGGCCCGAAAACAGATCCCAGAGACCGAAATCTAAGAAAAGCATAAAGCTTGAAACAAAAACTGCCCTCTTCCTGATGGCCCTGGGTCAATTCGTCGTGCCAGGCTCTTTTTTTGACGGCCCAGGAGCCCGAAGCGGGCCTGCCGGAGACCAAAATCAAATCGAGGAGAAACCGAAAATCGCGATGATTTGATGGTCCGGCGTCGTCTCCCCTCCCAGACCCCACACGGAATGACGTTTTCACAGCCTGCACCCCATGGAGGTCTGCAACCCTTCGCCGGGACCGGCTTTCCATCCCGAGTCCTTTCCTGAGTGCTTTCTGAAAACCCTGGGGCCTGGTAAGGGCTTAAGGAGGCCGAAGAATGCTAAACCCTCCCGCCGTTTTTTTCTCGCGACGCAGAGAAGGTCTGGCATCGAGGGTCAAAGATCGGCGCCCGGACCTGTCCGTGCGTTGCGTTCTGGCCAAGGAGTCTCCGAGGCGGATCCTGCCGCGGCGACGAAAGAGCCTCCAGAGGACCGAAAGGAGCCGTGCCGAAAACGGTAAAACTTCAAACCCATCGGCTCTCGATCATTCGATCCTCGATCCTTCGAGCCAGTGGCCAGACACCCACCTCGTCGAAGGATCGATCCTTCGCGACCCTGTGCGATGCTTCTCGATCCTTGGATCCTCGACCTCGATCCCTCGACGAAGTGGCCAAACGAGGCCGGCGCGCCCGCTGCTCGGACGGGGGCCGGCCAGCCGCATGGGGCGAGGGGGGCGCGAGGGCGGCGGCGCTTGGCCTGCCGCTCGGAGCCGCGCATCGCCAGCAGCTGGCGGAGCCCGTCTGGGAGGATACGGCGGCGGCGGCGACGACTACGGCGAGGGCGGACGACGGCGCTGACGATGAGGGCGGCGGCGGCGACGGCGACGACGACGGCGGCGGTGATGGCGGCGACGGCGACAATGATGACGACGGCGGCGACGACGACGGCGACGGCGACTTGTCGCCATGGCTGCAAGCAGCTCAAAAAGCATGCCAGGATGGTCCCCAGAAGGGTTCCTGGGATGGATCCTAAGTGGATTACCGACGACGACGACGACGACGAGGACGACGACGACGACGACGACGAGGACGACGACGATGACGACGACGGCGAGGACGACTCTCATCGCAATCGAGAGCGTGATCACAGCCGAACCCTCTGGCTTCTCGATCCCCTCCTCCTGCTTCTTCACTCACTCCTCCTCCAACTTTCTCCTCCTCCTCCTCCTCCCCATCATCATCATCATCATCATCATCATCATCATCATCATCATCATCATCATCATCATCATCATCATCATCAGCATCAGCATCAGCATCAGCATCAGCATCATCATCATCATCATCATCATCATCATCATCATCATCATCATCATCATCATCATCATCATCATCATCATCATCATCATCTTCGTCATCATCATCAGCATCATCATCATCAGCATCAGCATCATCATCATCATCATCATCATCATCATCAGCAGCATCAGCAGCATCAGCATCGTCATCATCATTATCATCATCATCATCATCATCATCAACATCAACATCGTCATCATCATCATCAGCAGCAGCATCATCAACATCGTCAGCATCATCATAGTCGTCGTCATCGTCATCATCATCATCATCAGCATCATCATCATCATCATCATCATCATCATCATCATAACCATCATCGTCAGCAGTATCAGCATCATCTTCTTCATCATCATAATCACCATCACCAGCACCAGCAGCACTACCACCATCATCATCAGCATCATCATCATCAGCAGCATCATCTTCATCATCATCATCATCATCATCATCATCGCCATCATGATCATCACCAGTATCATCAAGATCATCATCGACATCATCAACATCAGCATAATAATACGCATCATCACCAGCATCACAGTAATCATCAGCATCACCATCATCACCACCATCATCAGCATCATCATCACCACCATCACCATCACCATCACCATCACCATCACCATCACCATCACCATCATCTTAATCATCATCATCATCATCATCATCATCATCATCATCATCATCATCATTATCAGCATCATCATCTTCCTCATCATCATCTTCATCCTTATCCTCATCCTCATCCTCATCCTCATCATCATCCTCATCATCATCATCGTCATCGTCATCGTCATCGTTGTCGTCAACATTATCGTCATACTCATCATCATCATCATCATCATCATCATCATCATCATCAGCATCACCAGTCTCCTCCGAATCGCAGTCTGGTTATGTCACTATCCCTTCCTATATTTGCGACCCCGATTGAAGGTTTCGCGACAAAACCTTCACGGAGCATGAGGTGGGATTTAGATGAGCAGTTAGCCACTCTCAGCACCATCGGCTTCAAAGACACGTCCTACGGGGGCCAGGAGGGTAGTGGGGTCGCGGCAGGGGTCCACAGGGGCATCCGAAGGCTCAGGCTGGCGGTGTCCGCAGATGTGGTGAATGAAATTTCGCAGCGCTCCTAATTCCCAACCGCCCTGTGGTGTTGGGTCCTCATTTTGAAGTGAGAGCGCCCTGCGTTCCTCTCCTCTCTTCTCCTCTCCTCCTCCCCCTCCTCCCCATCCCCTCCTCCCCATCCTTGCCTCGGCCCTCCGCATGTTTCTGTTCTGGCACATCCCTCACACGTTTCGTGGCCCCATCATGGGGCTCCACCGAGACCCCACTGGCACAGTCCGCATGGCGTACCCGCACCCGATTCCGCACACCCCTTACATGCTCCGTGGCCCCTTAGGGAGCTCCACCGAAGGCCCCACTGGCACAGTCCGCATGGCGTATCCGCACCCGATTCCGCACACCCCTTACACGCTCCGTGGCCCCTTAGGGAGCTCCACCGAAGGCCCCACTGGCACAGTCCGCATGGCGAACCCGCACCCGATTTGGCACCCCCCTTACACGCTCCGTGGCCCCATGGGGAGCTCCACCGATGGCCCCAGAGGCACAATCCGCATGGCATATCCGCACCCGATTTGACGCACCCCTCACACGGTTCGCGGCCCCATAAGGTGGCTCCTCCGAAGGCCCCAATGGCACAGTCCACGTGGCCTATTCGCACCCGATTCGGCACACCTCTCACACGCCACACGCTTCGTCAAGCCATAGGGGGCTCCACCTGAGGCTCCAGTGGCACAGTCCGCATGGCGTGCCCGCACCCGATTTGGCACGCCCCTCACACTCCTCGTGGCCCCATAGAATCTCCACCGAAGGCCCCAGTGGGACAGTCTGCATTGCGTACCCGCACCCGATCTGGCTCATCCCTCACACGTTTCGTGGCCCCATAAGGAGCTCCACCGAAGGGCCCATCGGCACAATCCGCATGGCGCACCCGCATCCGATCCGGCGCAATCCTCACACGCTTCGTGGCCCCATGGGGAGCTTCACCGAAGGCCCCAGCGTTACAGTCCGCATGGCGTACCCGCACCCGATTCGGCTCACCCCTCACATGTTTCGTGGCCCCATAGAAGCTCCACCGAATGCCGCCGCGGCACAGTCCGCATAGCGCACCCGCACCCGATTCGGCACACCACTCACACGTTGCAAGCCCCAGTGGCAGCGCCCGCATGGCGACCCCTTGTCGGCACACTCTTCACACGCTTCGTGGCCCCATAAGGAGATCCACCGAAGGCGATAATTACCCACAATGAACGTACTCACAACTGCATATGGTTGGGTCCTTCGCCTGGATGTTGTTGTTGGGGGGAACTTTGCCAGCGCCTCCGACAAGCGCGATGGCTGCATTTGCGGGGGGCGCCCTCTCGCGATGGTTGCGATTGCCAGAATGCGCCGTCCTGCCATACAACAGCCGCAATGCAATTGCGATCCCAATCTACGGCGAACGCGACTCCCCTGAACAGCCGGGCAATTCGATGAGAGAACGAAATGACAATTCAAATCCCCGTCGCCACTAAGGGCGCCGCGAAGGGTCCCTCGACGGGCCTAAAAAAACACCCAAACCGATGAAACAAATATCTGTCTTGAGACGTACCAGCACTTTTTTCACCGAGTCGTCATTCAGATTTCACTGAATTCCCACTGCGTGTTCGTTGCGGTGTTCGTTGTGTTTCTCCTTCGTGCTTTCGCGGCGTCTCTCCGCGTTCACACTGTCTCTGGAACGCAGAGTCGGCATTGTATGAGACTGGTCGAGAGGGGGAAAGCATACGTCTTTCTGTGCGAGCGCCCTGGAGATGCCAACATCACCTGTGCCCGTCATCGACGGGCTGAAAGCTTAAAAAGGCTATGACAGACACAAAGAGGGGGAAAGAGAAGAGGTAAGAGAGGACAGCGGGACTACTTTCAGTGGGTCTGACATAGCCAAGAAATTACTCTCCCGCCCCCCGGACTGCCCGTCTCCCGACTCTGAAAGATCTGAACTAGCTCTTAGTAGGGCCTCCTTCGAGGCTCTCCTGGAACGAGACTTGAGAGAATTGTTTAAGGAGCGTTCTGACATGTGGCCTTCTTCATCCACAAGAATCATGGCTCCCTTGGACAACAGATCGGTCAGAGCCAAGTTGCCACGTGCTGGATCCGCCTTCGTAAGCGCGTCAGCAGCCATTCGACCATGAGGAACCCATCTGACTTGAGAACCTACAGCGCTCATACTGTCTCGCACTACTGCAAGCTCGATACTGTTCCTTCGGTCGGCTCTCGACCCGGCCGAATTCTTCGATAGAGCGTCGAAAATGGATTTCGCACCAACCGCGGAGAGAGTCTGCACTCCTTCCGAGAGAGTACAATCACGGCTCAAAACAACGGAGAAAGGAATCTGCGACAGATGCCAGTCTGGGCGACTGACGTCGCCGAACACAAGGTCCCTCCACAGGATGGACAGCCACTGGGCCTCGGCGAGGGCGGTAGAGAGCGACAATGTCTCTGCAGCTCCGGTAGACGCAACCACCCTCTTTAACCTAGTCGATCTCCAGCTTAAAAGGGAAACGCGAGACCTTCTATTCTGCCTTATGGCCGGATCGGCCGCTAGGACCAACCACCCTCCCTGGGCCCCGTTTCTTCGAGCGGACCCCGGGCCCCCGGCGTCGGAAACAGTCGCGAAGCTCATCGAGCTCGGGTCCAGGGGCCACAACGCTATCTTCTGACTGGCGGTTCCCTTGAGATGCTTGACTATCTTGATACGCAACATTGCGTCACTGACCGTGGGCGACGGGAGGGCGGCACTCTGAATGGAGGCCCCTGCCGACACGTCCGGCCGGGATTCCCGACCTAGCCACTGAATCTGGGCCACCATCGTTCTGTACAGCTTAATCTCCTCGGGGGTCAACGGCGCCTCGGGGTCCGAGCGCCTCTCCTTAGCTAACCGCATGGGGGTAAGTTGTTCTAAGATGTATTTCTCTTGGTCTATGAAGATTTTCTGGCCCACTTGTTTCACGTGTCTCCCGGCAAAATCGGCCTCCCCGGTCTCCCATTTGCCGAACTTGAACCTACCTTGGAGCCTATCCTTCAGACCCTGGCGCTCCGCAGGAGCACTCGCCACTATAAGGTCGTCCACCTCAATGAGTATCAAGGAGCGGATCTCCCCTTGAGACGACCTCTTGACCCACAGGCAGGGTTCTAAAAGGGACATGCTGAAACCGTCTTCTGAGAGCCATTGGGCGAGGGTCCGGTGCCAGAGGAGAGGTGCGTCATTCAGACCGCACACTGGGGCAATGAGCTCGATGAGCTCACCTGGTCCCAAATTCAGTCCTTGGCACGGCTCGCAAAAGATCGACCCCTTGGGACGATGAAGTCGGTCTGACTGACAGAACGCGTTCTTGCAGTCAGCGATCTCGAGCTCCCAACCGAGCGAACTGATCGCTTGGAGGGTGACCATAATACTCTCGGCTTGGGGGGTCGGGGCATAGACGTGTAATTCCTCATTGTCTGGATCGTGATGTCCCTGGACACACCATCGCGATTTCGCGAGAGCCCCTGAGCCCACCCCTTCTTGAGGCTTGAACCCCCTATCCATCCGAGACCCCAGAATTCTGTCAGGAAATCTTCTCCTAACTACAGCGGCCTCGGCGGCCTTCAAAATCCGCACCGCTCCGGAGTCGAGAATTGCCTTCCACTCCTTGGCGTCGGAAAAGGAAAACAGAAGCCTTTCCTCGGGAGAAGGACTCTTCAGTGAAACTTCGGCGCCGCGCCTTGACGGAGGATCCTCGCCCTTTCCATTGCCCTTGGAAGTGGCGAAAGTCCCCGGAGACTCGGAACACCAGAAATCAAAACTAAAGTGGAACCAGGAGCAGAGTTCTCCCCAGAGATCCTCCTCCTCTTGGTCCTCCTCCCCCGTCCTCGCAGTATTAGGCCTCCCCAGAGGCTCTGATGTCTCTCTCCTCGGAGATCGAGACCCCTCTCGCGCGGCAGAAAAAGGTTCTGGCAGCTGGCGAGCTTCGTCCTCACGAAGTGGGCCTAAGCTGCTGGCACTCGGAGTCTGACGACTCCTTCTAATACACATTGGCACATCGTCCAGAAGACCATTTCGTAAACCAGAGCTCTCCCGTTCCTGGACGGCTTGCCTGACTCGGCCTGGACCCTGGATTCGGTCTTCGATCGGTGTCAGTCGAGGTCTTTGAGATGGAGGTGGCTCGGTGGGATCCCGTCGCCCGGCTGGATTCACCTCGTCAGCCTCTGAGGCCTCATCGTCCCCTGGGCGGCCCCTGACCTCGGGCATCCCCCTGGGAGATTCTGTCCCGATGCTCTGAGACCGACTATCGGCGGAGATGGTCACTGGGCGTGCCGTCGACGCTTGATCGTCTCCGATCGGGCCAGCTGCAGCGGCAGGCTCCTGGGCCTGCGGAGGCTCTGCCGGCGGAGGCACGGGAACCACTGGGACTGGAGCGTCCTGAGACTCGGGTTCCTCGAGATCCCAAGCCTCCGGGGGCGGCGAACCTTCGGCCTCAACGTCCACTGCTCCGACTCGTTTTCCTGGAGTCTGAAGCTCCTGACGTGGTCGAGCGAAGGAAGGCGAGTCCAGAAGTTCAGCTCACCAGGATTCGTCCATAGTAGCCCACCTAATCTGTTCTTGGCCACACTTCAGCAGGCGCGATCTCATCGCTACCCACACTGTCGTGCCCTGCTGAAACACTACGGCTCCTGGGCCGGTCCAGCGGGAACGTTTGGTCCGGGGGCCCTTTTCCCTGTCCTGAGACGTTCCTCCCTTTCTCCAAACGTACACCCAGGCTCCTGGAGGGAAAATCTTGTCAACGTGCTTTCGGGCCTTGCTGGCCGCTATCAGGCGGTCCCGGGTGTCCATAACCACGACGGCCTTCTTGGCCTCTTCCCTGAGGGCGTGCTTTCGAGCGAAGGCGGTGGCAGGGGAATTGGAGTCCGTTGATCCTCGAATCACGTCTCCGATCCCAACTTCGCCGTGAGCTTCATCGGACAAGAGGGGTCGGGGAAGACGAGGGTTCTCGCCGAAAACCATCTGATAGGGGGAGAAGCCGCCCCTGTGAGAATACCTATTCTTTGCTGAGACGACCTCGCAGAGGAGTTCTTCTACCTCCTCGAGGTTGGTAGGCTCCGCCCCGCCGGCAGCTCGAACAAGCGCGCTCTTGGCTAATCCCCCATGACGCTCACATCTCCCATTCAGCCAAGGAGACTCGGCGTCACAAACGTGCTGGTAAACCCCAAGATGCTCTAAACCCCTGGAAAAAGATCCTTCGAACTCTTGCCCCCCATCTGTCATCGCTGTCTCTGGTATCCCGTAAGGTCTCACCCAGAACTTGAGGAAGGCGTTCCAAACCTCAGCTGACGTGGCGGCTCGCAGCAAGGTGCAAACCTGGAGATTCGATCCGTGATCGATCAGGTTCAGCACGGGGTGAATCGAATTTAGCACCTGTATGTAAAAGAGATCGGCCGCGACTAGCTTATTGAAACGATATGCTCGGGGCAAGTGAGCTATACGTCTCCAACCTGGACGAGATCCTGAGTCACACGTGGGGCACCATTGGATGACTTCCTTCTTGGCTTTGCCGACTTTCAGGGTCCTGACGAAATGGTCCCTTCGAGGGTGTCCGAGGTTCACGTGGAGCTTGTGGATTTCTTCCTGGAGCTCCCTGGAGAGCTCTGGAGTCTTCGAAAGTCCCGGGGGATTTGGGCAGCTCCTGGTTTCTTGCTCATCTTCGGACTCAGAGTCCTCGACCTCGGCTGGTTCATTGGGAAGATCGTCTCCCGCCGCTGGAAACGATCCCTCAGTGGCCTCACTGAAGATCACCTGCTCGACGCCCTGCGCAAGAGCGTTCACCAGCGCAGGTGGAAACCGTTCAGCCGCCGATGTCCTGGCGCCGCCAATAAGAACATAATGCACATGACTCCCCTCGCACCTGCGTGCACACTTGTCCAGGATTTCCTTGGAGTTGGAAATAAATCGAGTAGGTTTCAACGCTGGCCCCTCGTCGAGAGTCTCCAAACCAAAAGCACACTGATCAGCTCGGACCTCGAGAACCCCGGACTGTTCCAGCAAGATCTCTGTGGACCTCAGCTGCCTTGAAAAAAACCCGAAAGGATGCTCTATGAGAAACTTCCTTCCGTGAGCGATCTGATGCATCGCCACCTGCACCGCCAGGCCCCGGAAGAAAATGCTGTCTTGCTCAATTCGGTCTCTCTCATCGGGATCCATCTTGTCCCAGTTAGGGACTCTAGCTACTGACACTCCTCGGCAGGGTGGAGTCATCAGGATGACCTCGGGACGATCTGACCGAATCATTTCCCGCATGTTTTTCCTTTCCCGGGCTCGGCGAAGGTCCCAACCCGCTCTCAAATCCACTGCTCTCGACACGGGAAGGCCCCTGCGAGAGATCTCTGAGGTGACCCTGGGGGGAGGGAACAGCTCCAGGAGCACTGTCCTCTTCTTCTGGACCATCTCCTGGATGGCTTTGTGCCTTAGTTGCTTTCTCGAGGCGCGGACCCCCCTTCCCACCAGAGTTCTGAGGGCGTCTTCTCGTACCCTACGAGGTACTGCTACGGGAGGCTGAGCCAGAGACCTTCTAAGGGTCGGACGTCGGTCCAGTATGGGCCAGCTCTGGGGCATACTAGCCGGGCTACCAGCCGAGGCCCAGACGGAGATGATCAGCTCGGACTGCTTGTAGCCCTCGAGGTTGGAGGCAATCTCGGACGCTGAGGCCCCTACCCAAAGAGTGTCGGTGACGGTGGTGATCTTCGTGGGGTTCTTAGTCGCTATCCTTAATCTCTTGACCCCTGATCCCTCAAAGATGTTCGACGTTTCTCCTCTTGCCCTGAGGGCAAGATAGATCAGAAAATTTTGGGCCTCGGATCCCTCCAGTCGTTTTTCTTCCCAGAGGCCCCTCTCGGTCACCTCTTCCAAAGAAACCGACCTGCCGGTCTCGGTGCCCCAGAGCCATGTTCCCAAGAATTCCGACTTTCTTCGCATATCCACCTTGAAATTCCTTCGATCGGTGATCCTGAAGCTTTTTGCGGCCCAGTCCCCGGATTCGGTCCCCGGGGGAAACAGGCCTCTGAGGTTCCCCTGGATTCCTGGGTCAAAACTGGAAATTTCTCGGATGGTGGCGGGGGAGACGGAAGGATGATGATGATCCGGAGTTTGGCTGCAGGGGCCAGGAGCAGATGACGCATCTGCCTTGACCACGTAGTTCGTCGAGACACTCTCGACGGAGGATATGTAGTTGCCCTCGACCACCGAGAGGCTGGACTCACCTAGCGCTCGTCGTCGCTCTCGATCTTCATCGCCTCGGGGGCTGGCCCTGCGCTGCCTGCCGCTCCGGTCAGGTGGGAGCTGATCATCGTCATGAGGTCCCTGAACTGGGCGCGTGTCTCGTCCGTCTGCTGGCGCTGCTCCATCATCCACTGGGTAATCTCTGCCGATTGCTCTCCTGGTTCCTGAGAAGCTCGGTGAAGTCCGTGCTGCGGCTGTTCGCCTCGACTCTGCGGGCTGGAGGACTCTTGGCGGCGGCGGGACCGAAGCCTGCAGGCGGCGCCTTCACGATGTTGCCCGGTGGAGGCTTCACTAGGGTCCCCTCGCAAATCGGCCTCGTCTTGGTCCTGAGTGGCGTCGCGTGCCCCGGACAGCTGCTCGAAGAAGACACTGAGCTGTGTGGCGGCCTTCGCACTGGTACCTTCTCCGCCTGCTGGTAGTCTCCGTTCCTGACGGCGATGCCCATCTTCACCTCCATCTGCTCGGTCTCCTTGCGCACCCACTCCTGCTTGATGCCTTCGCGCTTCATGTCCCTCTCGGTATTCATCTTGACCTTCTCCTCGGCGGTGTATCGGACCGTCTCGAGTCGACCGCCGCGCTTCTTGCACTTCACCCACCTCGCATACTGGTTCGAGCGGCACTCTCTCGCCCCCAAGGGATGCTCGCAGTCCTCCTCGCTGATCTCTCGGCAAGCGCCCAGCTTCAGGCGAGGGGCCAGACTCGCAATCAGCCTGGGCTCTGCACACGACCTGATAAGCACCAGTAGAGTTAGTGCCTACCTCCTCCAGCGATGAGCTGGTGGAGCTAGCAGGTAGCCTCCCTCGTTCAGCAGTTTCTTCTCGACCTCCGATAACTCGCAGTCCTCGTAGCTCATCTGCTGCAGCTCGGATTCCTGCCAGGGATCTGGCGGGAAGTCCCAGTTCGCCTCGATATCCGAGTCCTCCTCGTCGACCGGCTCGAGATCCGAGGATGCCAGGTGCGCGGCCGCCAGTCGAGCATGACGGCGCGTCTTGGACAGGATCCCGGACACGCGGCGCTTCTGCATCGCGGGTTTGGGAGTCGTTCTCATCGCCCTTGAGCAACTGATAGCTGGAAACTTGAATGAGAGAAACGGCTACGGAGGGGGGATGCAATTCAACTTGGCTTGTCAGACGCCCCAAAGACTTCCCACCGACCCGAGACTCCCGAGACGAAGAGTGAGAACTGTCTGACTGGAGCAACTGAACGCCCCTGCTCTCACCACCTACCCGCGGCAGGTCCTGTGGTCCGATGTCGGACTTCAGAAAGGAGTCGGAGTAGCCGACCCATTAGTCCCGCATCTTGAGCACGCTGTCCTGGTTGGCCCACCCGTGCTCGTAGATGTGCTCTATCCAGGTGTCGTGCTGATCTCGGAACTTACAGCGCGTGACCCTGCGCTCGCCGAGGTCCTGGATGCTGACGGGCAGGCTGGCCTCTGCATTCGGATCGACTGGCTCTCGCCTTGGCCTCACATGATGCAGGCGGCAGCGATCTGACATCATTTCCCAGAAATCCAGGTGGCCCTCAATCTGGTTCGCCATCCAGGTGGTCTCCTGAAACTCTCCCTTCGGCAACGTGAAACTGGGAAACTTCTTCTCGAGGCTGGGGCTCAAACGGAAATCCTTCGAGGGCCTACCAATCGACGCTATTGATCTGTGTCCTGAGGGCAGTCTGGTCATAGGAATCTCATGTTCACCATCCTCTCCGAATCTCAAGACGTTGAGCTTCATATCAATGACAGCTCCGAGAAACTCAAGAAACCCAGCCGGTATCAGCGGCGGACGCGCATGAGGTAGCACCAGGAACTCCAAGACTCCGCACTTCACGAACGAGAGCGGCACCGCCGCCTTGGCAATCGGACGAATTCTCCCTCCCACTCCATTAGCATACGGCAAGTCGTCTTTCCTTGTTACAAGGATCACGTAGCCCTTGGCCTTGAAGGCCGAGATCATCGTGTCCAAGTCCGGCTGACCTATCAACGCCTGGGCGGCTGCAGTATCCACTAGTCCGCGATCTTCCATGTCACGAAGATGCACTCCCGAGAATTCTTGTGATCCCTCTGTCAGCCTCTCAAATAACGCGACCCACGATGCAGCTGAGGTCCCGAAAGAGTCGAAAGAGAAATAGAAGTCGTCGGCTGCACTGACGTTTGACACATGACCCGACTTCTCTGCTTTCAATCTGTCTTCTTTCGATCGGTACGGCTTCCGACAATCTTCCCGCCAGTGACCCTTTTCACCGCAATTCGTGCATCGAGTGCGTTTTTCCATGTCTTCCTTGGATATCTTCCTGAAACCTGGGCGTCCCGCTGGAGGTGGTGACGCCGAGCCTCGCTTTGCCGAAAAACTCCCTATCGACTTTCCGAGCTGCTTTCAGTTGTTTTGCCTCTTTCCAAGTTCTGCGCCTGCGAGAATCTGCCAGTTCGGCATACACCTCAAAAGCCTCGTCCTCGTACATATCCTGGGCCTCCAGAGAAGTTAAAAACGCTGCGGCCTCCTCGGCTGGAAACTCCACCCCGAGTAGATCTCCAGAATCGCACAGCTGACACTCGTCGTCGTCGTCTAGAGTGGCATAGACCTTGCCGGACTGCTGTGGGGGTCTCGGCAGGAGATTCTTCTCGGCTACGTCTAGCTGCAGAAGGGCGCTCTTCACCGACTTGCAAGACCGATCTCCCGCCATCAACGTCCGAAGGTTCACTCGCATCTGGCCAGACAACTGAGATCCCTCTTCATAGAATCTGGCCTTGACGTCGTCTGGGAGAGTCAATCCGAAAGTTTCTGCCTGCGAGATCTGCGTGTCACGGCGCACCACAAACTCGGTAAGGCTCTCGCCTCTCCGTATGTTCACGTCGAGCAGCGCTGCATTGTGCGCCTCGCGTTCTCGATCTCCTGGCCTCTCTCCATTCAGTAAACGGAGGTGCTTGACAAGAATCTCAACTCCTTCCTCGGCGTCTAGCTGGTCTCTCACACCTCGAAACTTGGCCTGGAGCTCGACGGGAAATCCTTCCAAGATCTTCGAAGCCTGGGTTTCCGGTTGGGAACCAGTTCTCTTCGTCCGAGAAGTCAAGTTGTGGAGGTATGTGTCCAGGTGCTCTAAGCCCAGGAACGGTGGTGGGATCGAGAAGTCCCTGTTCCTCTCCGCTGGCCCCTTCCAGGGCCCGTAGTTCCAGTCCGAAGATGCCCGGGACTGCGTTGCCCACGACCAGGGGTGCCAATGCCACCAGCTCCACCAGTCTTGTTCTTCCCATTCACCTTCTTCTTATTATTCTTCTGCTTCTTGCTGCTCGTGCGCCGGTTCCTCGCCGGCTGCCTCGTCTGTCGCGGCCACAAATGTCATGGCTACATCCGGAACGCTTGCTCCTTGAGACGATGCCCGTCCCCCTGTCGGCACCGCGCTCCGGCTACCATTGTATGGGACTGGTCGAGAGGGGGAAAGCATGCGTCTTTCTGCGCGAGCGCCCTGGAGATGCCAACATCACCTGTGCCCGTCATCGACGGGCTGAAAGCCTAAAAGGCTATGACAGACACAAAGAGGGGGAAAGAGAAGAGGTAAGAGAGGACAGCATGACGACGTATTAGAACAAAGACAGAGGACGGACAAGGAAGAGGCGGCGATGCCCACGGTGATCTGTTGCTAACCGCGCACGGCACGCGACCATTTCTGAAAACGTTTGAACGGAAAAGCTGACCTCGGGGAAAAAATCAAACTAGAAGTTTACACTGCGTTTTCACACTGGGGACGCGCCAACCTTCGGAGGCCTCTAAAGGTCCCCAACAACTCATCGTCTCCGGAAGTCTCGGGGAGCCCCCAAAAGCCTCTGGAAGTCCAACAAGGATCAGGAACCTCCCAAATCCCTGGTCTTCGGTCTTTTTGTTCCTCATCGTTTTCCTGCTCCTCGTTCTCCTCCTCCTCCTCCTGCTCCTGCTCCTCCTCCTCCTCCTCCTCCTCCTCCGCCTCCTCCTCCGCCTCCTCTTCCACCTATCCATAAACTCCAAGAACCTCTAGGAGGCAGGGAAAAACCTCCAAAGCTGAGGAAAGACGCGCTCCAGAATTCAGGGCCATGTTCTCGACATGGGCCTCGTCACATCACCCCTCGCATTCGTGAACATGATGGTCGTCGCGCCCGCCCAGGGGTGCTCATTTGCCGTTGAGGAAAAAGTCATTGTCCATCCTCTCCTCTGGCCATCGTGCCTGCGCTACACCGTCTCGCGGCCTACCCCCGCGCCGCGCGGGCCTCACGGCCAGTGGCCAGCACGGAAGCCAGATGGAGGCAGGCAGCGGGGGGAGGAACCCCATATCCTCGAGCCTCATCGGCCGCCTCGGAGGCTGGAAAAAGCAAGAAGGCCAGGAGCGGCCGGGCCGCTCGCTTGGGCCGCTCGTTTGGTGTAGTCGTGGTTCTCGCCAGACCTGCCGTAGAATGCGCCCCCAAGTGGTGCGCGCGTAGATCCCGCCGTCGATGCCGTAGGGGCGGCCCTAGAGACCCACGAATCAGAATTTTTCTGCTTCAGGTTGGCTGGTCGCAGAGGCAATAATATCCCCAGCGTCACAAGCTCTCGCATTCTCTCCGCTCTCGCAGCAGCCTTGGCGTACAATGCGTCGGCGTAGAATGTGTCGAAAGCGCCCTCGTCTGCGAATTCATCGCGGAAGAAAGCAAACGTTGGGCTCAAGCTCTGACGGTGCCAAGTCGAAGAGCTGCTGGGGCACATCTCCTTTCAAGAAGTAATGAGTGCACCGAAGGCTCATGCCGTGCGTTGGATTGTCGCTGGTATTCCTCGCTTGGGCCACGCACTGGTCCGATCGATGCTGGCTGCCTTGACACGGAGGGCAACCGATCCATAATGAAACGCCAAGCGCTGCGTAGCAGCGGCCGTCGCGCCCAGTGCCCTCTAGGCCGTTGTGGCACTGATTCGCTTTGAGGCCGACGATCCTGACGAGGAGGCCCCGATTGAAGGACGTCGCATCGTCGCGCTCCGAAGCCGGCCGTAGCTCTCCAGCTGGCCGTTGATCTACTTGAAGCTGAAGCTTTCTTCGCGGTTGTGGCTC
This sequence comes from Prorocentrum cordatum, assembly GCA_963575745.1. NCBI lineage: Eukaryota > Dinophyceae > Prorocentrales > Prorocentraceae > Prorocentrum > Prorocentrum cordatum. Next base: position 1,049,302 of record CAUYUJ010014505.1, read on the forward strand.
TCATTGTGACTGTAGCCCTTGTTGTGACTGGTGCTTTCCTGCAGGCTGTAGTTCCCTGTCGGGGTTAGCTCTCCTCGTAGCCGTAGCTGTCGTTGTGGCTGAAACTCTCCTCGGAGCTGTAGCTCCCGTTGTGGCTGCAGTTCTCATTCAGGGGCAATCCTCCTTGAAGCAGCAGCCCTCGTGATGGCAGGCGCTCTCAGATCGGCTGTAGCTTTCCGACAGGCTGTAGCTATCCTTCGGGTTGTAGCCCTCGTTATGATCGTGCTTCCCCGCTGGATGTAGCTGCCCACGTGGTCGTAGCCCTCGTCTCCTAGCGGTCGATGTCGCTGTGCCTGCAGCTTCCATACAGGCCGTCGGCCTCGCTGAGGCTGCTGGTGATCGCTGTAGTTCTCCTCGTAGCCCTGGCATTCATTGTGGCTCCTGACCTCCCTGAAGCAGTGACTCTCGCTCTGGCTGGTGCTCTCCCGCAGGCTGTAGCTTTCTGTGGCTGTGCCCCTCGTTGTGGCTGTAGCTCTCAATCTGGCTGCAACACTCGCCAGAGCTGGCGCTGTCCTGCAGGACGTATTATTTCGGGCCGTCGGAGTGTTTGCGGGCCCCCTCCTAAGTGCAGCCATCGCAGAGACTGGCGCCCTGGCAGGCTATAGGTCTCCTGCAAGCTGTGCACCTCCCGTCGTATCTGAAACTCTCTTGGCTGTAGCCGTAGTTGCTGCTTGTGCTCTCTGGAAGGCTGTTGTTGTCCTCGTAGCTGTATGACTCCGCTCGTAGCTGAAACTATCCTGGATGTGACCGCGGTTGTTGCTGGTATTTTCCAGCAGGCTGCAGACCTGCTCGTAACCGTAGCTCTCCTGGCTGTAGTCTCGTGCCCGTTGTAGCGTCCTTCTGGCGGTAGGTATCTCTCATACTGTTACTCCCCTCGTGATTGTGACTCTCCTTCTGGGCGTCATTACCTGTCGGTGAGATGTTGTCCTTCTGGCTGTAGCCCTCCTGCGGCTGTAGCTGTCCTCCTCGTCGTTCTCCTCGCCCGTCCTCGGAAGACACCTAGCATCCTTCTCTCCGTGCCCATGGTCCGAATCGGGGTCGCCGGCAGCCAGGTCGTAGTGATCCGTTTCCCTCATGCTCTCGCAACCCTTCTTGGCCTCTGTGGTCTGGTCGGCGCCACATTCCTCGTCCTGGTCTTCATGTTCTTCCTCCTGGTGGCCTCCGTTTTAGGTGACTCCCATCTCTTCGGCCAGGCAACGCATGGGAATCGCGCCGCAGGTGTATCGCGCCACAAAGCCTGGCGTCCCAGTAAACATAAGAAATGTAGGCGTGGGTGGAGTCGCCCTGGTAGCCGTGCGGCTCAGGGACGGAGGTCGGGGCACCAGGGCTCTTGACGAAGCCTCGGTACTCCTGCTTGGCCTCCTCCTCCTCCTCCTCCTCCGCACCCTTTTCTGGTAGGTCGGGTACCTTGGCCCGGCCTGCGGTGGGCGCCAACACGACAGAAGCCGTATAGGATCGTGGTGACACTGGGATGCGGTTGTCGTTTTGTGGAATTTGGCATATGTAGGTCATCTGTCGCACGGGTCGTAAAGTATTTCACGTGGGTGGTGAAGTACTTGACGCAGATAGTAAACTACTTCACGCAAGTCGCGATGTACTTCCATATATCTATATCTATATGTATGGCGAAATCGTGAACTCAAAGCGTGAGGTACATGCACGTGGAAACTGCGGTGTAAGTGCGGCTCCTTGTGTTTTCAAAAGGGGCGCACGGGGCAGATGGGTCTGGGCGCGCGTCAGGTGACGCATGTTTACATGCTCGGTTTTCGGCCACAATGGTTAATTTGCTGGTGTCCGCCATGGCCGCATTCTTCGCGTCAATGATCACGTCTCTTGCCGACCGTCAGCGTGATTGTCATGCTGACGGTTGTGACTAGAATGCTGAACACCCCCATGATGAGATGACCAGGTCGATCGTATGTGTGATGATGAGCAAGAACATCATGAGCATGATGATCATGAGTCTCCCCATCCCCCCTTAGACTCCCAGCGAAGACTCGCTGACTCGCTGCTGGGGCGGGACGGGGTTTGTTCATGTCCTGGAGCTTTATCAGGATGAACCCAGCCCCGTTGTGGGATCAAGTTCTGCCCCCATGTCGAACCCTGTCCCGCTGTCGACCAAGTCCCAGGACAGCGCCGCGCCAACTCGCAGCTGCCAAAGAAAATCTTGGCGCTTCGCGTAGCCCCACTCAGCCCGTCTCAGGCCGTCTCGGCCCAAGCCCGCCCCTAGCTGAAGTGCGCGCTCTGGCCGGGGCCGCCGGGGCTTGGCGGCCCTCCGCCGCCGACGCCGCCGCCGCCGTCGGAGGCGGCCGGCGGCCGCCCCAACGCGGCCCCCGCGGGCGCCGGGCCGCTGCCGGTGCCGGCGCCGTCGGCGCCGGCTCCCTGGCTGGCGGCCCCGCGCGCTCGGCGCGCCGTCGCCGCCGCTGCCAGCCCCCCGCCGGCGGCCAGCGGCGACTCTGGGCGCCGCTCCCTGCTCTCCGCGGTCGCCGCCGCTGCCGCCGCCGCGGCCTCCTCGCGTGGGCCGCCGGCGGCGGCCGCCGCTGCTGGTGCCACGGCCGCCCTGGCGCTGGCCCCGGCCTTGGCTGGGGCTGGTCTGGCCGCCATTTCCGCTGCCGCTGCTGCTGCTGCCCGCTCCTCGCCGGCGGCGGCGGCGAAGGGCGCGATGGCAGGCGCTGCCGCGGCGGCGCGCGGCTAGCCCAACGGCTAGCCCCAAGGCCAGCCCTGAGGCCAGCCCCGCGGCCTGCCCGACTGCCAGCCCCACGGCCAGCCTGACGGCCAGCTTCACGGCCAGCCCGACTGCCAGCCCCACGGCCAGCCCCACGGCCAGCCCGACTGCCAGCCCCACGGCCAGCTTCACGGCCAGTCCGACGGCCAGCCCCACGGCCAGCCCGACGGCCAGCCCGACTGCCAGCCCCACGGCCAGTCCCGCGGCCAGCCCGGCCAGCCTGACGGCCAGCCCGACGGCCAGCCCCGTGGCCAGCCCGACCGCCAGCCCCACTGTCAGCCCTACGGCCAGCCCCACGGCCAGCCCGACTGTCAGCCCCACGGCCAGCCCCACGGCCAACCCGACTGCCAGCCCCACGGCCAGCTCGACGGCCAGCCCGACGGCCAGCTCCACGGCCAGCCGGATTTCCAGCCCCACGGCCAGCCCCACGGCCAGCCCCACGAGCAGCCCGACTGCCAGCCCCACGGCCAGCCCGCCTGTCAGCCCCACGGCCGGCCCCACGGCCAGCCCCAAGGCTAGTCCCACGGCCAGTCCCACGGCCAGCCTGACGGTCAGCCTGACGGCCAGCCTGACGGCCAGCCCGACTGCCAGCCCCACGGCCAGCCCGAATTCCAATCCCACGGCCAGCCCCACGGCCAGCCCGACCGCCGCCAGGAACAGGGGCCAGCCCGACGACCAGCCCAATCCCACGGCCAGCCCGACGGCCAGCCCACCTGGGGCAGGACCGGGGGCAGCAGGAGCAGCAACAGCGGCAGCAACCCCCTGATGGCCCTCACTCGGAGCTCGCAGCAGTCAGCTGCTACCCTGGCCAGGACCTCATCCCTGGCCAAGAAGACAGCTGCTGCCCTAGTGCGGCTCTAGCTCCCACGGCCCAAGGTGCTCTCGGGCGGCCGTCGGCGGACGATCAGCGAAGCCACCCTTCAGCTGGCTTCGAGGAGCCCCTCCGCACCCGCGACTCGACGCGGGTGGACGCTTGGCCAGGCAGCCACGGCACAATCCCAGCAACTCCGCAGAGCGTGCCGGAGACACCTCTGGCGTCAGAACGCGGGCAGGGGCAGGGCCGGGGGCAGCAGGAACAGCAACAGCGGCAGCAACCCACTGATGGCCCTCACTCGGAGGCTGCAAGAGTCGGCTGCTACCCGAGCCAGGACCGTGTCACCGTGTCCCTGGCCAAGACGACAGCGGCTGTCCCAGTGCGGCTCTTGCCCCCGCGGCCCAGGGCGCTCTCGGGCAGCCGTCGGCGGGCGAGCGGGACAGCGAAGCCATCCTTCAGCTGGTTTCGAGGAGCCCCATTCGCACCCATTCGTCCTCCTTCCCCTGCCAGCGACTCGATACGGGCGGCCACTTCGACGAGCAGCCACGGGGCAACCCCTGCAACCCCACAAAGCGCGCCAGAGCCATCACAGGCGACAAAACACGGGCAGGGGCAAGAACAAACCTCCACCCTTGACGGCTGCCCCCGGGCTCAGGCTCCTCACCCTGGCGCCCCCCTCTCTGGCGAGGGTGTGGGCTCGACCGCCGAGGAGCGCCGGCAGCCCGACCGGGGCGCATCCGTGGCGCGTTGGACTGGATGTGGGTGGACGCCCAGCCCGCTCGCCGATTGTCAGCAGCCAGAACCACGGGGCCCCAATACTGGAAGGCCGCTCTATAAAGCCTGGGCCTACGACTCCCAGCGGGAACCCCACGGAGTCACCAAACGAGACGATCAGGCACCTTCAGGTCACCCTGGGTTCGTCGTTCACAGCCGTCTGGCATGCCTTTGCCCAGCAACGCGCTGTCTCTGGCACCGCGCGCGCATTCGACCCGCGTCGGCACGACCAGCGAACCTGCGTCGCCTTCCTGACCTCATTTCGCAGCCACAGCTGCGATGCACGGGCCATGAGCGACTCACTGGGCCTGGGAGTCGACTGGGCACAGGTGCGTGGGCAACACATGGGACACCACTTCGGTGCGAACAGGGGGCGCCAGGCACCGCCGCGAGATGGTCGGGAACACGTGGGCGGCGGCAGTGGCCGCACACTGTAAGGTGGGAGTGCTCACGGACGAGATCGGGGCCTTGACGTCGAAGACGCTTCAACCCATAATGTGGCCGTTTGCCTCCACCTCCGTGACGACGACGTCGACGAGCCGTTCCCCCATCGGTGTCCGCCCGCCCCCCTTGTGGCAGGCTGGGCGGGTAGCTGCCTCCCCTCCCTCCATGGGCCGCCAGGTGCTGCTTTATTCTCCCGCTTTCCTTGGTTTCCAATGCATCTTTGTCTAACAGCACGCATCAAGCGACCAACAGTGCGACCTCGAGAAGCACGGTCACGACCGGACGGTCTCGGGCAGCGCGGCGTCCACGGCCAATCCCACGGTGCACTCCACGACGGCATTGGGCAGCTGCGTGTACGCGGGCGGCAGTACCGAGCAGCGCAACTTCCGAGCAACGCCAATCGCGTGCGGCACAGTCGACCAGCACCACGCCGGCCAGCACGATGGCGGGTCCAACACGACGCTGACGGATACGACAGGGTCATTCACACCACGCCGGCCGAGACGTGTTCTTCGACGGCTAGCACGGGCTGCGCCAGCGGCACGACGGCCAGCTCGAGCGCGGCCTGCAGCACAACTGCACCGTCCACCATCTGGACTCCCAGTGCACCTTGTCTTGCAGTACGCCCAGACGACCTACGACCTCGATCAGCACAGTCACGACCAGTGCAGTCTCGTGGCCGTAGTACGAGCGGCTCCAACAGCACGACGATCAGCTCGCGCGAGACCAACAGCACACTGCCTCGTCCACCACCACGACTCCCAGTGCATCGCTGCCGGCAGTGCGCTTCAGACGAACAGCAGCGCGGCCCGACCAGCAGCACGGCCACGAGCAGCGCGACGTCCACGGCCACTCCCACGGGGAGCTCCTCGACGACATCGAGCAGCAGCGTGAGCGGGGTCGAGACGAGCAGCGCAGCATCGGGCAGCACGGCTCGAGTTCGACACAGTCGAGCATCACCATGCCGGCCAGTACTACGATGGACGGCGGCACGACCCTGACGGACACGACAGGGCCCTTCAATACCACGCTGCCCGGGACGAGGCCTGCGAGGGCCAGTACGAACGGCTCCAACAGCACGTCGGCCACCTCGAGAAGACCTGCCGCGCAACTGCACTGTCCACCACCTTGACTTCCAGTGCATCGTTGCCAGCGTTACGTCCAAGATGATCAGCAGTGCGGCTTCGAACAGCACGATCACGGCCAGTACAGTCTTGGGCAATGCGACGTCCACAGCCACATATGCGGCGAGCTCCACGACAACAACGAGGAGCAGCTTGACGTGGTTGGAGCGAGCAGCGCGCCGTCGAGCATGACGTTCTCGAGTCCGACACTACCCAGCAGCACCACGCCGGCCAGTACTACGGCGAACTGCGGCACGAGGTTGACGGGTACGTCAAGGATTACCACCGCGCCAACCGAGACGGGCTCCCTGGCTAAGCCGAGTACACCAGCGACGACGGCCAGCTCGGGCGTGACCAGCAGCACAACTGCATCGTCCACCACCTCGACCTCCAGTGTATCGTTGTCTATTATTACGCCTCAGACGACAAGCAGCGCGGCCTCGAACAGCACGGTCACGACGAATACGGTCTCTAGCAGCGCGGCGTCCACGGCCACGTCCATAGCGACATTGAGCAGCAGCGCGCGCGTGGCAGTGACGAGCCCGCAACGTCGAGCAGCGCGATTCGAGTGCGACACAGTCCTGCAGCACCACGCTCCCCTCTAGGGTGAACAGCGGCACGACGCTAACGGGGACGCCAGGGACACTCAACACCACGTTGACCGAGGCTAGTATTTCGACGACTAGTACGAACGGCACAGCAAGTCGACCAGCAACGCAACTGCATCGTCCACCACTTAGGCATTCAGTGCACCGTTGTCTTGCAGTGCGGCTCAGACGACCAGCAGCGCGACCTCGAGCAGCACGGTCACGACCAGTACGGTCTCGAGCAGTGCGGCGTCCACGGCCACTTCCTCCACGACGACATCTAGCAGCAGCGTGAGCGTGGGCGAGACGAGCGGGCAGTACGACTCGAGTGCGACATAGTCAGCATCACGCCAGCCATTACTACTGTGAACGGCGGCACGACGCTGACGGATACGACAAGGTCATTCCATCCCACGCTGGCCGAGACGCGTCCTCCGATGGCTAGTGCCCGCGGCCCTAGCAGCACGACGGCTAGCCCAGGCGTGGCCTGCATCACAACTGCATTGTCCACAACTCGGCTCCCAGTCCATCGGTGTCCAGCAGTTCGCCTCGGATGACCAGCAGAGCGACCTCGAGTAGCACAGTCACGACCAGCACGGTCCGAGCAGTGCGACGTCCACGGCCTCTTCCACGGTGAGCTCCACGTCGGCACTGCGGCAGCGCTGCGTCGAGCTGCACGAGTTCGAGTGCGACGCAGTCGAGCAATGCCGTCCAGCCAGCACCACGGCAGTGGCCCTACGCTGACGGGCATGGGTAAGTCTTTAATATCACCCTGGCTGAGACGAGCTCTTCGTCGGCTAGCACGAGCGGTACCGGGGGTCGACGGCCAGGTCGAGCGCGGCCTGTAGCACAGCTGCCTCGTCCACCTCCTGACTATCAGTGCTCGGTGGCTAGCTGTGCGTCTCAGACGTCCAGCAGTGTGACCTCGGGCAACACGGCCTCGACCAGTACGGTCTCGAGCAGTGCGACGTCCACGGTCACTTCCACAACGATATTGAGCAGCAGTGCGCGAGCGGTCGTGACGAGCAACGCAACGTCGAGCTGCACGACTTCGGGTGCGGCACTTTGGCAACACCACGCCGGTCAGCGCCAGGTGAGCGGCGGCACGACGCTGGCGGATCGGACATGGTCATTCAATACCACGCTGCCAGGACAAGGTCTTCGACGGTTAGTACAAGCGGCTCCAACAGCACGACGGCCAGCGCGAGCGTGACCTGCCGCGCAACTGCATGGCTCACCACCTTGACTCCCTGTGCATCGTTGTCTAGCAGCACGTCGCAGACGATCAGCAGCGCGTCCTCGGGCATCACGGTCATGGCCAGCACGGTCTCGAGCATGCGGCGTCCACTGCCACCTCCACGGTGAGCTTCACGATGACAGCGAACTGCAGCGAGAGCGAAGTTGAAACGGGCAACACAGGTCGAGCAGTGCGTATCCGAGTGCGGCACTGACGGGCAGCTCACGCCGGCCAGCACTACGATGAGCAGCAGCACGACGCCGACGGGTACGACAAGGTCAGTCAGACCTCCGTAAAGGTCATCCAATACAAGGACGGCCTACGAGAGTTCTTCGGCGGCTAGTCCGAGCGGCACCAGTGGCTCGACGGCCAGCTCGAGCGTGAGCAGCGGCACAACTGCATCGTCCTCCACCTTGTTTCCAGTGCGCCGCTGTCTTGCAATACGCCTCAGCTGACCAACTGTGCGACCTCGAGCAGCCCGGGCACGACCACTACGGTCTCGAGCAGCGCAACGTCCACGGCCACTTCCACAACGGCATTGAACAGCCGCGTGTGCGTTGTCGTGACGAGCAGAGCAGCGTCCAGCTACACAACTTCGAGTGCGACAGTAGGTATGCCGGCCAGCACTGAGGTCAGCCGCAGCACGATGCTGACGGATACGGCAGGGTCATCAATACCACGGTGACCGAAACGAGTACCCCGACGGCTTGTACGAGCGGCACCAGCAGCACGACGGCTAGCTCGAGCGTGACCAGCAGCACAACTGCTCCCACCCCCTGGAAATTGACTGCCCCGCTGTCTAGCAGGACGTCTCAGGCGACCTGCAGAGCGACCTCGAGCAGCACGGTCAAGACCCGGCAATTCCAGGCAGCGTGGCGTCCACGGCCACTCCCGCGGTGAGCTCCACGACGTCACTGAGCAGCGGCGTGAGCGGGGGCGAGGCGGGCTGCGCAGCGTCGAATAGTACGATTTCGAGTGCGACTCAGTCGAGCAGCACCACGCTGGTCAGCACTACGGCGCGCAGAGGCCTGTCGCTGACGGATATGACAGGGTCATAACCCCACGCGGGTCGAGACGCGTTCTTCGACGGCTCGTTCGAGCGGCACCAGCAGCACGACGGCTCCTCGGACGTGGCCAGCAGCACAACGGCATGGTCCGCAGCCTGACTTCCAGTGCTTCGTTGTCTAGCAGACGTCCCAGAGTACCAAAGCAACCTCGAGCAGCACGGTCACGTCCAGCACGGTCTCGAGCAGTGCAACGTCTACGGCCACTTCCACGGTGAGCTCCACGTCGACATTGAGCTCCAGCGTGAGCGTGGTCGAGTCGGGCAGCGCAACGTCGAACAGCACGGTTCGAGTGCGGCACAGACGAGAAGCACCGTCCAGCCAGCACCTCGGTGAGCAGTGGCACGACGCTCACGGTTCGACAACGTCTATCATACTACGCTGACCGAGACGGTTCTTCGGCGGCCTGTACGAGCTGCGCCGGCAGCATGATGACCCGCTCGAGGGTAGCCAGCAGCACATGTGCATCTTCCACCACATCGGTTTGCGCTTCGCTGTCTTGCAGTACGTCCTAGACGACCAGCAGCGCGACCTCGGGCAGCACGGTCACGGGACCGAAGACCAGACGGAACCACTCGATGTGGAGCAGAACGTCGTCGGGCAGGACCGCCCGCCTCCGATCGGACAGGCCCCCGGCCCCGTTCTGCCCACGGGCTCCGTTCGAGTGATCGTCCGATCGTCCGATCCGGTCCCGCTTCCTCAGCTAACCACGCAGCTGTCAGCTGCTTCCTAGTTGAGCCTTGATCGGATCGCCCCCCGATGACGCGCCACCCAGCGGCGGGGCTGGCAGCCGCCAGTTCGGCGACGAGGTCGGTGGCCCTGTCCCCCCAGGCCTGCAGTCGTCGGTCTCACTGGCTGGGCGGAAGGCGAGGGCGCCCAGCCAACCCCCCAGCAGGAGCCGTCTGGTTTTGCCCTCCCATTCTGGTTACACGGATGTCAGCCGCTACCCTCCTGCTCTGACGGGACCACACGCTGCGCTCGCCGTGGAGCTGTACTTTGTCGGATCGGGCCGCTAGCCTCCAATCGTTCCGGCCTCCGGCTCCGTTCTGCCCCCGGGCTGCGGTCGCGTGATCCATCGATCTGGCCTCCTTTCCCCAACTTGCCATACAGCGTTGCGCCTAGATATGATCGCCCACCCGGCGTCGAGCCCCCCTGCGGCGTGGCTGGGCGCCGCCAGATCGGAGACGAGGTCGGTGGCCCTGTTCCTCCCCAGGTCGGCAGACGCCGGCCACCTATGCGTGGTGGAAGAAGAGGACGCCCAGCAACCCACCAGCGGAGGCCGCCTGGTTCTGCATTTTTTCTGGCTATGTGGCTGTCAGCCACTTCCCCCTACTCAGGCGGCCCTACTGGGTGCTGGGACTCGTGGGGGCACCGCTGCGGGGGAATCGAGCTGGCAGGGCTGCCTGCCCCCTCCCGTCTCGGTCGATTGCGCGGCTGTCAGCCACCTTCACCGAGGCGAGGCTGCCCTGCCAGGCTTGGGGCCCGCTGTATTCGGAGCCCCCCCCTGGCCTCTGTGCTGCCCCCTGTGGAGCCCCCCCCAGGCCCCCCCCCCTCGGCCTCCGCGGAGCCCCCCCTGCCGAGCTGACCTCTGCGCTGGCCTGACGGCGTGGCCGCGACGAGCCCGCAACCTCGAGCAGCGCGATTCGAGTGCGACACAGTCGTGCAGCACCACGCTCCCCTCTAGGGTGAGCGGCGACACGACGCTAACGAGCACGTCAGGGATACTCAACACCACGCTGACCGAGGCTAGTTCTTCGACGACTAGTACGACCGGCACAGCAAGTCGACCAGCCACACGACTGCATCGTCCACCACTTGGGCGTTCAGTGCACCGTTGTCTTGCAGTGCGGCTCAGACGACCTGCAGCGCGACCTCGAGCAGCACGGTCACGACCAGCACCGTCTCGAGCAGCGCGGCGTCCACGGCCACTTCCTCGGTGAGCTCCGCGACGACATCGAGCGGCAGCGTGAGCGGGGGCGAGACGAGCAACGCAACGTTGGGCAGCACGACTCGAGTGCGACATAATCAGCATCACGCCTGCCATTACTACGGCGAACGGCGGCACGACGCTGACGGATACGACCAGATCATTCCATTCCACGCTGGCCGAGACGCGTCATCCGATGGCTAGTACCAGCGGCTCTAGCAGCACGACGGCTAGCTCAAGCGTGGCCTGCATCACAACTGCAGTGTCCACAACTCGGCTCCCAGTGCATCGGTGTCCAGCAGTTCGCCTCGGATGACCAGCAGAGCGACCTCGAGTAGCACAGTCACGACCAGCACGGTCCGAGCAGCGCGACGTCCACGGCCTCTTCCACGATGAGCTCCACGCCGGCACTGTGGCAGCGCAGCGTCGAGCTGCACGAGGACGAGCGCGACGCAGTCGAGCAGCGCCGTCTGGCCAGCACCACGGCAGTGGTACATCGCTGACGGGCATGGGTAAGTCTTCAATAGCACCCTGGCTGCGACGAGCTCTTCGTCGACCAGTGCGAGCGGTACCAGGGGTCGACGGCCAGCTCGAGCGCGGCCTGCAGCACAGCTGCCTCATCCACCTCCTGACTACTAGCAGTGCGACCTCGGGCAACACGGCCTCGATCAGCACGGTCTCGAGCAGTGCGACGTCCACAGTCACTTCCCCAACGACATTCAGCAGCAGTGCGCGAGCGGTCGCGACGAGCAACGCAACGTCGAGCTGCACGACTTCGGGTGCGGCATTTCGGCAACACCGCGCCGGTCAGCGCCAGGTGAGACACGGCGCGACGCTGGCGGATCGGACATGGTCATTCATGGTCATTCAATATCACGCTGCCAGGACGAGGTCTTCGACGGTTAGTACGAGCGGCTCCAACAGCACGACGGCCAGCTCAACGTGACCTGCCGCACAACTGCATGGTTCACCACCTTGACTTCCGGTGCATCGTTGTCTAGCAGCACGTCGCAGGAAATCAGCAGCGCGTCCTCGAGCATCACGGTCATGGCCAGCACGGTCTCGAGCATGCGGCTTCCACTGCCGCCTCCACGGGGGCACCGCGACGGCAGCGAGCTGCAGCGAGAGCGAGGTTGAAACGGGCAGCACAGGTCAGGTCGAGCAATGCGTATACGAGCGCGGCACTACCGGGCAGCACCACGCCGGCCAGCGCTACGAAGTGCAGCAGCACGACGCCGACGGATACGACCAGGTCAGTCAGACCCCCGACAAGGTCATCCAGTACCATGATGGCCGAGGCGAGCTCTTCGGCGGCTGGTCCGAGCGGCATCGGCGGCACGACGGCCAGCTCGAGCGTGACCAGCAGCACAACTGCATATTCCTCCACCTTGTTTCGCAGTGCATCGCTATCTTGCAGTGCGCCTCAGCTGACCAACTGTGCGACCTCGAGCAGCACGGGCACGACCACTACAGTCTCGAGCAGCGCAACGTCCACGGCCACTTCCACAACGGCATTGAAGAGCCGCGCGTGCGTTGTCGTGACGAGCAGAGCAGCGTCCAGCTGCACAACTTCGAGTGCGACAGTAGGTAAGCCGGCCAGCACTAAGGTCAGCCGCAGCACGATGCTGACGGATACGGCAGGGTCATCAATACCACGGTGACCGAAACGAGTACCCCGACGGCTTGTACGAGCGGCACCAGCAGCACGACGGCTAGCTCGAGCGTGACCAGCAGCACAACTGCACCCACCCCCTGGACTTCCACTGCCCCGTGGTCTAGCAGGACGTCTCAGGCGACCTGCAATGCGACCTCGAGCAGCACGGTCACGACCCGACAATTCCAAGCAGTGTGGCGTCCACGGCCACTTCCGCGGTGAGCTCCACCACGTCACTGAGCAGCAGCGTGAGCGGGGGCGAGGCGGGCAGCGCAGCGTCGAATGGTACGATTTCGAATGCCGCTCAGTCGAGCAGCACCACGCCCGTCAGCGCTACGGCGCGCAGAGGCCTGTCGCTGATGGATATGACAGGGTCATGACCACACGCGGGCCGAGACGCGTTCTTCGACGGTTCGTTCGAGCGGCGCCAGCAGCACGACGGCTCCACGAACGTAGCCAGCAGCACAACGGCATGGTCCGCAGCTTGACTTCCAGTGCACCGCTGTCCAGCAGACGTCCCAGATTTCCAACAGAGCGACCTCGAACAGCACGGTCACACCCAGCACGGCTCGAGAAGTGCAACGTCTACGGCCACTTCCACGGTGAGTTCCACGTCGACATTGAGCTCCAGCGCGAGCGTTGTCGAGTCGGGCAGCAGCGCAACGTCGAACAGCACGGTTCGAGTGCGTCACAGACGAGAAGCACCGTCCAGCCAGCACCTCGGTGAGCAGTGGCACGACGCTGACGGTTCGACAAGGTCTACCATACTACGCTGACCGAGACGGTTCTTCGGCGGCTTGTACGAGCTGGGCCAGCAGCATGATGACCCGCTCGAGGGTAGTCAGCAGTACATGTGCATATTCCACCACCTCGGCTTGCGCTTCGCCGTCTTGCAATACGTCCTAGACGACCAGCAGCGCGACCTCGGGCAGCGCGGCCACGGGGCCGAAGACCAGGCGGGACCACTCGCTGTGGAGCAGAACATCGTCGGGCTGGACCGCTCGCCTCCGATCGGACAGGCTCCCGGCCCTGTTCTGCCCTCGGGCTTCGTTCGATTGATCGTCCGATCCGGCCCGCTTCCTCAACTGACCACGCAGCTGTCAGCTGATTCCTAGTTGAGCCTTGATCGGATGGCCCCCCGACGACGCGCCACCCAGCGGCGGGGCTGGCAGCCGCCAGTTCGGCGACGAGGTCGGTGGCCCAGCCTCCCCCAGGCCTGCAGCCGTCGGTCTCACTGGCTGGGCGGAAGGCGAGGGCGCCCAGCCAGCCCCAGCGGGGGCCGTCTGGTTTTGTCCTCCCTTCTTGGTTACGCGTATGTCTGCCGCCCCCCCCCCCCCCCACTCTGACAGGACCGCGCGCTGCGCTCGCCGTGAGGCTGTACTTTGTCGGATCGGGCCGCTCGCCTCCGATCGATCAGGCCTCCGGCTCCGTTCTGTCCCCGGGCTCTGGTCGCGCGATTGTTCGATCTGGCCTCCCTTCCCCAACTTGCCATGCAGCTGTCAGCTGCTGTCTAGTTGCGCCTAGACCTGATCGCCCCCCCGGCGTCGAGCCCCCCTGCGGCGTGGCTGGGCGCCGCCAGATCGGAGACGAGGTCGGTGGCCTTGTTCCCCCCAGGTCGGCAGACGCCGGCCACCTACGCGCGGTGGAAGAAGAGGGCGCCCAGCACCCCCCCAGTGGGAGCCGCCTGGTTCTGCCTTTTCTGGCTATGTGGCTGTCAGCCGCTTCCCCCCTACTCAGGCGGCCCTACTGGGCGCTAGGACTCGTGGGGGCACCGCTGCCAGATAAACGAGCTGGCAGGGCTGCCTGCCCCCTCCCGCCTCAGTCGATTGCGCGGCTGTCAACCTCCTTCACCGAGGCGAGGCAGCCCTGCCAGGCTTGGAGCCCGCTGCCTTTGGAGCCCCCCCTGGCCTCTGTGCTGCCCCGTGTGGGCCCCCCCCTGGCCTCTGCGCCCCCCCCCTGGCCTCCGCGGCGCTCCCCGCCTGCCGAGCTGGCCTCTGCGTGGGCCTGACGGCGCGCGCGCTGGGCGACCCCCCTGGCCAGGGCTAGCACAGCGCGGCCGGAGACCCCCTCGAGCAGGACAGACAGCAGGCGCGCACCTCTCCCGACAACGAGGCCGCGAACCACAAGCACATCGACGGTTGGGCCAAGCCCGGCCCCGGCCGTCTCGGGCGCGCGGCCGCGCGGACAGACCTCAGAGACGCAGTGGCCCCTCACCACGCCAAACTGCACTACGAGAGCAGCGGCGCGACGCTGACGGATACGGCAGCGTCGTTCCACGCGGCGCTGCCCAGGACGTGGCCTCCGACGACTTGCACGAACGGCCCCAGCAGCAGGACGGCCAGCTCGAACGGGACCTGCCGCGCAATGGGGCGTTCACCACCGTGACTTCCAGCGCATCGTTGTCTAGCAGTATGTCTTTGACGACCAGTAGTGCGTCCTCGGGCGCCGCGGCCACGACCAGCGCGGCCTCGAGCGGTGCGACGTCCACAGCCACCTCCACGGGGAGCTCCGCGACGGCAATCAGCAGCAGTGTGAGTGGTTGAAACGAGAGGCCCAATGTCGGACAGCACGTCTCGTGGGCGACGCTATCGGGCAGCGCCGCGCCGGCCGGCACTACGGCGAGCAGCGGCACGACGCTGACGGATACGACAAGGTGCTGAAATACCACGCTGACCGAGACGAATTAATTCACGGCTAGTCGGAGGGGCACCAGCGGCATGACGGCCAGCTCGCATGGGACCAGCGGCGCTGCTGGGTCGTCCAGCACGTCGACTTCCAGTGCATCGGTCTCCAACAAACGCCTCAGACGTTCAGCGGCGCGTCCGCAAGCAGCACGGTCACGACCAGTGCGGTCTCGAGTAGCGCGTCGTCCACGGCCACCTCCGCAACGACAGTGAGCGCCAGCGTGTGCGTGGGCGTGATGAGCAGCGCAACGTCGAGCTGCGCGACTTCGGGTGCGACGCCGTCGAACAGCACCACGCCGGCTAGCACTCAGGTGAGCAGCGGCGCGACGCTGACGGACACGTCAGGATCACTCCTACTACGGTGACCGAGACGAGTACTTTGTCGGCTAGCACGGACGCCACCAGCAGCACGACGGCTGGTTCGAGAGGGACCAGCAGCACAACTGCATCGTCCACCACCTGGACTTCCAGTCGTTGTCTAGCGGTGCGGCTCAGACGACCAGCAGCGCAACCTCGAGCAGCACGGTCGCGATCAGTACGGTCTCGAGCAGCGCGGCGCCCACAGCCACCCTTACGGCGAGCCCCGCGTCAGCAGGGCGACCGGGGCAGCACGGCCACGAACAATGCGATCTCGAGCAGTCCGACGTCCACGGCCACTTCCACGGTGAGCTCCACGTTGACATCGAGCATAGTACGAGCGGCGCCAGCAGCACGGCGGCCTGCTCGAGTGTGGCCAATAGCACGACTGCACCGTCCACCACCTTGGTTTAAGTCAGTAGGTGTCTAGCAGTACGCCTCAAACGACTAGCAGCACGACCTCGAAAAGCAGGGTCACGACCAGACTGCCCCGAAGAGTGCCATGACCACGACCACCTCCACGGTGAGTTCCACGACGATACTGAGCAGCAGCTCGAGCGTGATCGCGGCGAGCAGCGCGACGTCGAACAATACGACTCGAGTGCGACACAGTCGAGCAGCACCACGCCGGCCAGCACTACGGTGAGCGGCGGCACGACGCTGACGGACACCGCAGAGTCATACGATACCACGCTGCCCTGGACGAGGTCTTCGGCGGCTAGTACCAGCGGCCCCAACTGGCTTGTCCACCACCTTGTCCACCACATCGACTCCCTTCCCTCTGCTGTCTCTGCCCTCGTTCCGCCGCGGCTGTCAAATGCCGCGCTCCGTCTCAACCAACCGACCACGCGGCTGTCAGCCGCTGTCTCCCCCCCTGCCGCGGCTCGCATCTCGGCCGCTACGGCCTCCCGCCCTCCCCGCTCCAAAATACAATGCGACTGTCAGTCGCCCCCGATGGCTCCCCTGCCCGGCCCTACCCGCCCGCGTACACGACGGCTGTCAGCCATCTGCCCCCCCCCTACCGCGGCCCGCCTCGCGGCCGCTACGGCCCCGCGCCTAATGCCGCCTCGCCGCTTGCGTGTGCGGGCCCCTCGCGACGTTGCGCCCTCGGCGCCATGTTGCCCTCCCCCGACGCTCGCCCCCGCGTCGCCGCGGGTTCCCTTGGCCCCGCCGTCGGCTCTGCGCGAGACCGCCGGGCAGGCTGGGGCTTTGTCGCCGGGGCTTCGCGCGCGGCGCCCGCGGGTCTCGCTGCTCCTCAGCGCACCTGCCGCGGGCCTCGCCCCGTAGCCTCGGCATCGCTCTGCTGCCGCCAGTACCCCCGCTGTCTTCGACGACTCCTCGGGCCGTCGCAGCCGGCGCCGCGGCCCCGCTCTGGCGCGCGTGGCCTCTGGGTTCCCTCGGCCCCTGGCGCCTTCGCCCCCGTCTGGCTGGGGTGCCTCCCTTTCCCTCGCCCGGCCACTCTGGTCGCTCTGGGGGCGGCCCGCCTGCCCACCCACTCGGGGTGCCCCTGGCCGCTCGGGCCTGCCACCCGCCCGTGATCGCCGCTCCCGCCCGTTCGGGGTCGACGGGCGCTCTGTCCTCCTTCGCGCCGGTCTGGGCGCCCCCCCCCACTGGTTGTGCGACGCCGCGTACGTCGGGCACGGTCTCCTGGCGTCTCGCCGCCTCGCTGTCAGCGCTTTGCTGGGCGCCGTCGCTGCCCCTTCGTCGCGGCCTCCGCCGCCGCGCCCCCCCTTCGCGCGGAAGTCCGCCATCTTCGCGCACGCGGTCTCACGGCCACACCCCTCGGCGATCCGGAGTCTTCCGTGGAACGCCTGCACGTCGCCTTCGTCCTCCTCGACTACGCGATGGCGGTCATCGGGTGCAGAGCTCGACCTTCGTCGCCACTTTGGCGCTGCACGCGGACCTGGTGCATTTCCTGGTCCTTCTTTGTCGGCATCGGCGTCGCGCGTGCACCTGGCCCTCAGAGTCCTCTTCGCCTACTGAGCCGCAGCGTAGCTCGCTCCTGCGCGCTTGGTGCCTAAATTTAGATCGTGGCTCTGTAGCTTCGCTCTTTGACGGCGCGCGGCTGCTCCGCATCGCTCGCGAACAAAAAAATAGCCCCACCAGCGGTGGCAGCCTGCCCCTGCATGCCCCGCGTTCGACTCGTTTCGCGCGCCGCGTACCAAGAAGTTGCCGCACCAGCCCATCCAGAAATCATCATATGAAGGAAGGAAGGAAGGAACGGACGAGAACAAGGAGGATGAGGAGACGGCCTTTGCGGATATGTTGTTATGAAAAGTTAGTGGGGGACTCCCGGAGCCATCTTGGGACCTTCTTGGTGCCCCCGTGCGGCCTGCAACAAAGCCTAAGTCACTCGTGAGGTGCCTAGGCACCTCGTAACGGCTGCGCACGAAAGGACAGCATTTGAGCCAACGCCTGAACAGCCTCGTCCATGGCGATGGTTTCTGCTAGAAACCAAGATACAGGGTCATAAACGTTCCAGCCTGAATTACAAAGGACCGCGTTGTGCTCTGACCACAGACAATAACAGCTTCGATGCACCACGCGGCCGCGGAGCACTGCCCGGCGCGAGTACCTCCGTCAGAGTGCACGAGGAAATTCGCAGCACAGGACAGCTCGGCACTGTCTGGGAAAGTTTTCGCCCAAGACTTGCGTTCGTCCATGGTGTGGTTGACTAAATGGTCGGCGATTTTATTATAAGCGCGCGGCCGCCAAACAACGGCATCATCTATATCCCGAGCCGGCTTCCACCCCCGTTCCAACAATGAGAAAATGTTGTGTTATTCGGCTCAGGGTTGGCTCGAGGCTTCCGTTGGTCAGAACGGTCAAGCCGTTCACCACTGCTGACAAAGGCTGGCAATTTGTAACAAAAGCAAACCGCCCAGGCACGCTCTCCCATGGTATTTCTGGGGCGCCGCCCCCATGAGAGATAGGCAACAACTTCAGGGGATACGCTGAGGTCCTCTGGCGTTTCGCCCATGCACGGCTTTCCTGGTCTGTCGCCAGCGCCTGCTCCGAAATAGTGAACAATCTCCACTCTCCGCAAATATACTTCTCAAATTCGGGATACAAGGACATCCATTCACCCATCGTTGAACAGGCGTCGCATTTCTCGCGCCACTGCTCCCCGTAAGCTTGTACTAACACGTCTTCCCATTCAACGCGGTGGCCATGCCCTGAATGGACGATGCCCTCCTTCCGTCTACGTTTCCAGCTGCATACGTGCTTGGCTGTCTCCCGCCACAGTCGGCTCCTTGCTTGCCTTGCAGTAGACAAGAAGTTGTTCGCACCGTCGTGAGGGGCGAGGCGTTGCTCCCGCCATGCCGCCTTAAAGACATCCCGGAGCACTCGAAGATGAAGGGGGCGAGAACCGGTCACGCGAAACCACCGCTCCAACAAACGAGCCGTGCGAATCATGAACGCAGCTTGCCCCTCTCCCGGCCTGCGGCGGAATCCGAACATCTTCTGGAGAAATGAAAATTCCCATCGTCGCAGTCGCTGCATAACGTTTTTGGCTAGATGCCACGTCGACGACCCGTGGGCCGCACTGGCTGCCAGACCAGTGGACCACGCTTCCATTTTTGACGCTATAGAGTCCTTCGCCTTGTACGTGCCAGCGTTGCTCCAATACTTCCCCTCAGCCTTGCCCAGACGATGCTCGACACTGGTAATGGTGTCCCCTTCCTGGCTAAGCATGACTCCCAGGACCTCCATGGTGTCGACAATCTGGTAAGCCTGCTTGTCAATTGCCTCCACAACGGGCGCCTCCGAAGGCACGCCGCGCACCGTGCGGCCTCTTGGGCCTTTTTGGGGGCTCTCAGGAACACATGTCTGTCGGGTCTATCTTGGGACGTTTTTGGGACGCTCTTGGGCGCTCTTGGGGCCATCTTGAGGCCCTCTTGAGCACCTCTCGGGGTTCCCTTGGGCCATCTTGGGCCCATCTTCAGGCCTCACAGGCCTATGGAAAGCCAAAAGGCCAGAAGGCAAACAAACAGCATGGATGTCCCTCGGGTGTTTGAAAGACGTTGGCCTCTTGTGGAACGCCTTGGAAGGCTCGGAGGACACTCGGAAACGTCTTGCGGCGGCCGTGGGAGCTCCTGAGGGTATGTCAAGGGCGACCTTGAGCAATATCCAGGTAGCTTTTGGGCAATCCTGGAGGCCACTTTGGGCTATCCAGGGCCCTCTTGGAGCCATCTTGGGCCATCCTAGACGCTCTATCCCCTGGCGGCGCGGCCAGTTCAGACCCAGGGTAGCCGAGCAGGGGAAGAAGGGATTCTGGAAGAGGGAACTAAAGTTCTCGTCAGACCACCTACGCGCAGAGAGCTGGTGGGACTGCAACTCCCATGATGCAGTGAACCAGTTGTACGCGCCCGTATCCTGTGGCGAGCTCCGGCCAGCCCCGGAGCCGCGGATGGGGGCAGCCCCGCGCTCCGACACGCAAGGGGCCTTGAGCCAAAATAGTCTGATCCAAAAATTGTTACGGACCCTTGCCATCCTCCCCCGACCAAGCCCTGGAAGTGCTCCACATTATCCGCGCATTGTTCTCACACACCGGATTCGACTGGTCAGTCCTTCCGATGGCTTGACCATCGGGACGTTTTCGGTGTTTGCAGACGGTGCTCCCGCTGCAGCATTGGCCTCATTTCAGGATCGGCGCGTTGCTCCAGTCGTCCAGACTGGCGCTCCCGCCCCAGCGCGGACCACATTTCTGGATCCGAATGCTTCCTCGTCGTTGTCGCCCACTTCCCTTCCCATCCTGGCCTTCCCCTGGCCATCCTGCTACTCCCGCTCCTCGCGCTCCTGCTGCCGCTCTTCCTCTTTGTCCTTGTCCTTCCTCCTACTTGTCTTCCTGCCATCTTCCAGTGTACACAGGCTCCCTTTTTCAAATTGCGCATGACACGGTGTGGTCCTGTTGAGGGGTCCAGGTGCGCTATGACACCCGTCGGTGGATAGAGGAAACGTAAGGAATGGGTGCGAGGGGTACGATGTCAGACATGGCGCGAGCGCAGCTAGCGTGTCATCACGCCCTCTTCCATCTCCTTCTCCTCCTCCTCCTCCTCCTCTTCTTTTTCCTCCTTCTCATCATTGTCCTCCTCTCCTCTTCCTCGTTGTCCACCCTCCTCCTTCTCCTCCTCCTCCTCCTCCTCCTTGTCCTCCGCCTTGTCCTCCTCCTCCTCCTCCTCCTCCTGCTCCTCCTGCCCCTTTTCCTCCTCCTCCTCCTCCTCCTCGTCCTCCTCCTCCTCCTCTTCCTCCCCCTCCCCCTCCTCCTCCTCCCCCTCCCCCTCCCCTCTCCTCCTCCCTCCTCCCTCCTCCCTCCTCCTCCTCCTCCTCCTCCTCTTCCTCCTCCTCCTCCTCCTCCTCCTCCTCATCATCATCATCATCATCATCATCATGATCAATCCTCCTCCTGCTCCCCCTTCTGCGGGTTGGAGGCGGCGAGGTCACGGCGGCGGTCGGGCTCTGAATCGGGTCGGCACGGTCTGGCGGCCGGCGGCAACGGCCCCGAGAAGAGAAAGGCGCGCGCTCCTTCAAGGGAGCCGTCCTGCGCCGCCATGGCTGTGCGGGGTGGGGCGCGGCCGAGCGCGCGCTCGCGGGTGCCGGTTTAGTTATGTTTGCGGGCCTGCTTTTCGCTGCCACCACGGGTCGGCCAGGGAGGGCCGACTTATGCTACTCGCTTTGCCGTGCGAGGCGCCAGACGAGCGGGCGAACGGACGAGCGAGCGCCGAGTATGAGCCGCGCGCGCGCGGGACCAGCAGCACAGGTCAGTCGCCCCTGGCTTGTGGTGGCGGTGGCAGTGCTGAGCGGGCCCACGGAAATTTATACGGCGGTCTGGGGAGCGCCTCGGGGGGTAAGCGGGGCGCCTGGGTCAGGCTCCTTCTGTCCCTCCTCCTCCTCCTCCTTCTCCTCCTCCTCACCATTGCTATGCGCTGGACTGGTGATGAGGACACTCCCAGCATGCACCACCCCTCCCTCGCTTGCGGTGGGCGCGCCTGCTCTTTCCCTCCGCGCAGCAGGAAACGAAACGTCAGCAACCATCGGTTTGTAAATCCTGTCCTTCTCCTCCTCACCCTCCTCATTTTCTTTATTTCGATAAGCCCTCGTCGTCTGACCAACTGACGTGTCGGCTCGACGGGCTGGGCGTTTCGCCAGAGACGTTTATCACGCCGAAGCTAGAATCCCCCAAGAGTTACACGGTTGGAGAGAGGGTCGTTTCCAAATTGTGGTTCTCGCCTCAGCGCCGCGCACATTCGTCTTAAATGCTTCCCGCAGCTACACTGCAATAGGGTAGTTAGTTTTCGAAGCGTGGTTCTCGCCTCAGCGCCGTGCGCATTCGTCTGCACAACTTCAACAACGCATACGAATGCAGGAGGTACTTTCCAGAATGTGGCCCCCGCCCTCGCACCGCGCGTAACAGTCTTGAAATAGCACGATCACTTCACGCATGGATGAAGAAATTTTCAAAATGTGGCTGTCGCACTCGCGCCGCGCACATCGGCCTTGAACTATGCCAACAATTACACGGATGGAAGGGTCGTCTTTAAAATGTGGTTTGGCGCAGTAAGAGGGGCGGTGTTTTATTGCGGCTTTCGCCTTAGCGCCCAGCACGTTCGTCATACGTTTCCAGCTGTTGCACGGATGGAAGGCAACTCATTGTCTTACGTAACTCTCGCGTTCGCGCCGCGCATAATCCTTTTCCCTCCAACAAAATCTCACCGCTACACATTGCACAATTTAATGACGCTCATTCAGAATCGGACTTCTCGCCCAAGACTTCCTTATACTTTATGGCCAGACATGTAAACATGTACGGCGTGCGGACGGATTGAAGACAGGTCTGTTACTAAACGGTGTTCCTGCTGGGCATTTTACTGAATATGTTGCTTCCAGCTCGTCGCCGTCCTTATAAACAGAAATCATACCAGAGAGAAAAAACAAGCCGATGTGCTACAGCTATAGGACTATAGAGCTATAGGGCTAAAGGGCTATAAGGCTATATGGCTATAGGGCTGTAGGGCTATAGAGCTTTAGGCTATCAGGCTATAGGGCGATATGGGCTATACGGCTAGCTATAGGGTTATAAGGCTACAGGGCTATAGGGCTATAGGGCTACAGGGCTATAGGGTTATAGGGCTATAGGGCTATGGGGCTGTAGGGCTATAGGGCTATAGGGATTTAGGGTTATAGGGCTATAGTGTTATAGGGCTATAGGGCTATAAGGCTATAGGGCTATAGGGCTATAGGGCTAGAGGTCTGTGGAGCTATAGGGCTATAGGGCTATAGGGCGATCGAGTACAAGGTCACCACCCCCAGGCACCTCCAGGCACCCCCGGGCACAACGGGGCACCCCCGGGCACCCGGGCACCCGGGCTCTAGGGCTATAGGGCTATAGGTATATAGGGCTATAGGGCTAGAGGGTTACAGGGCTATAGGGCTATGGGGCTGTAAGGCTATAGGGCTATAAGCTTATAGGGCTATAGTGCTATAGGGCAGAAGGCTATAGGGCTATAGGGCTATACGGCTATAGGGCTGTAGGGCTATAGGGCTGTAGTGTTGTAGGGCTATAGCTATAGGGCGATAGAGCACCCGGTTTCCCAGGTCCCCCCAGGCACCTCCGGGCACGCCTGGGCACATCGGGGCACCCCCGGGCACCCAGGCACCCGGGCTATAGGGCTGTAGAGCTATAGGGCTATTGTGCTATAGGGCTAGAGTGCTATAGGGCTATAGGGCTGTAGGGTTATAGCGCTATAGGGCAGAAGGGTTATAGGGCTATAGTGTTATAGGGCTATTGTGCTATAGGGCTGTAAGGCTATAGGGCTATAGGGCGATAGAGTACCTGGTCACCACCCCCGGGCACCTCTAAGCACCCCCGGGCATATCGGGGCACCCCCGGGCATCCGGGCACCCGGGCTCTAGGGCTATAGATCTATAGTTTTTGTTTGTCCCCCCCCCCTAAAAAAAAACCCGTCCACGGGCAAATCCGCTTCCCCTCAAGGGGGCTATACCCGTGCGGCAAGGCACGGGCTATATAGGTCTATAGAGGGCTATATAAGGCTAGAGGGTTGTAGGGTTATAGGGCTATGGGGCTGTAGGGCTATAGGGCTATGGGGATATAGTACTATAGGGCTATAAGGCTATAGGGCTGCATGGCTATATGGCTATTGTGCTATATGGCTATAAGGCTATAGGGTTATAGCTATAAGGCCATAGAGCACCCAGTTACCCGGGCAACCCCGGGCACCTCCAGGCACGCCCAGGCACATCGGGGCACCCCCGGGCACCCGGGCACCCGGGCTATAGGGCGATAGAGCACCCGGTCGCCCGGGCAATCCCGGGCACCTCCGGGCACCCCCAAGCACATCGGGGCACCCCCGGGCACACGGGCATCTGGGCCCGAATTGCACGACCATACAGCGATCGCCTTTCAAGGGGGCATTTCTCGCAGTGGACAAGGAATTCTTGCAGAAGCTAGAGAAGGAGGGAGTTGGAACGGGCGGGCGCACTGCAGCATCTTTAATGCATATTGGGTTTACGCTGGTCTTCCTCCTCCACCTCCTTTTGTTCCCTTTCCTCCTCCTCCTCCTACTCCTCCTCCTCCTCCTCATCATCATCATCATCATCATCATCATCATCGTCATCGTCATCATCATCATCATCAGCATCATCATCATCATCATCATCATCATCATGATCATCCTCCCCCTGGCGCTCCTCCTCCCCCTCCCCTTCTTCCTTCTCCTCCTTTTCCGCAGCGCTCCGCAGCGATCCCAGCCGCGCTCGCGCGCCCGCGGCCGCCCGACGGGGCGGGCAGCCGGCCAGACGCGAGTGCGGGAGCCTCCTGGACGCCAGCGGGGGGCACTTTCCAGAGTGGGGGGAACGGGAAAAGGTAACTGCACCCTGACAATATGATACCAACGAATGAGGGGGCCGGGGGTGGGTTGAGCGGCATGGCCACTGAGTTGAAGACGGTGTGCATACGGATGACGGAGTACGGAGTACCTTGCCAGTAGCGATGTACACGGCGCACCTTGTCCGCAGCGCGGTAGTTGTAGTATGGCAGTATGTGGTGCACTCTACATGCCAGCCCTCGCTGTAAGCATTTTGGCATGGTGGCATTGTATATTGCCCGTAGCGGTGTACGCGCAGTACGAGTCATGGCACTGAATGACTTGTTTCGGGTAGCGGCGTATTGTGGTCGTTGGTCAGGCACTCCGAAAAATCTAGCGCAAAGCGAAATACCAAAACATATCCAGCATACTAAGCCGATCTGTCATACACGGTCGGCTCCCCATGGGCACGCTCTGTCTGGCCCTGTAGCATGTGTGTAGGCCCACGCTTGTTGTAGAGGATGATCGGGGAGGGCCAGCTGAAGAAATTGCAATGTTATTCGGTGCTCGGGGCGCTGTCTGGTCCAGAATCCAGGACGTCGATCAAGTATGTCGAGCCTCCAGTGAGTGTAGGCTGGCAATGTAGCTTCAGACCATGCGGTAGCTCCTCGGTGCAGTAAATCCGGTAACACACTGCGACGCGCGCGTGTTCTTCGGGAGGTCGATCATACTCTTGCCCGTGAAGTTTGGCGACGATGGCCTGCTTGAAGCCACGCGTCGCCAAGGTCATGCGTTCGTCTGTGCGGGGGGCCCAGAACATGTAGTATGAGAAGCGCACCGTGGACCCGCAGGGGCGCCATGCTGCAATCGTGTAATTGCGGGGTGCCATCCAGCATGCATCGCGGAGCGGTAATGGTATCTCCTGACCGTTATGGGGCCGATCCGCTCGGCCAGACTCGGCCATCTGTCGTGGCCTCTCCTGTGACCTCAGCGCATTTGGCCTTGTAGATGTCGATGCGCTCGTCGTGAAGGTCTCTGGAATGGTGCCAGAATGCGGCCTTCATATAGGCGATATTGAATTAGGTCTTCGCGCCTTCATCGCATGCGATGTTGGTTATCACTTGTGTCCATCTGCGCCGGTAGCTCGGGTCACTCCGCAATTTGCCTGCTTCGGCAAGCATATGTTTCTGCCCGCTGGCTTCGTCGCTCGGCACTTGGAAACTCATGGCGGGCGAAGGCGCGGCTGCCAGATCACGTCGTCGCTCCTTCGTCCTCGCGGCTGTCCCGCGGCGCCTCAACGGGCGCAAGCCCCGCGCCGCGCCCAGTATGCTGCAGCGCGCGCGCGCGTACGAGCGCGGGGAATGAGGGGAGGCCCGGCGGAAGATGGGACGCGCGGGAGGGCGAATTGTCGATCGGGTCGAGGAGCAGGAGGGCGCAGCACGCGGCGCGCGCGTAGCGTGCACAGCCTGAGATCGGGTGCGTAGTAGCGGCTTGGGTGAGCACCGCTGGTACCTCATGCCGCGCCTGGCGAATATGCCCTCGTCTACTTGTCGGCGTCGACAATCTCCGTGTCCGTCTTGCGCTTCTTCGGGCCGTTGGAGGTGCCGTCGTTGGTGCTGTCCTTCTTGCGCTTGTTGACGATGCCCTCGAAGTACACGGTATTGTCGCATTTGGCGCTCTTGTCCTCGAGCATGTAGACCGCGCCCCCACCCTCGCCGTTCTCGTGCGTCACGTAGTTCGGCTCGACAGCGGCGTCCATTAATTTCACGCGGTTGCAGGATGTCCCAGTCTCCTTCCAGGCGCCCTCTGGCACGCTCTCGCCCTGCTCGTCCCGAACGTGGATGGAATAATGCGTCTGTTCGCTCGGCCTGGGGCCATGGTCCATGGTGGAACTTCGCCGTAGTGCGTAGGGCATCACCTTCATTGCAGTAGCCGCATATCACGAGCTGGGGCAGTGGCACTTCCCGTGGAAGAGATTGGTTGGCCTGCAGGAAGGTCCTCAGCGCCGCGTCCGCCATGGGCTGGTCAGTAGGTACTGGCGAAAAAATGCAGCCCGCCCGGGGCACCTACGACATCTCGCTGTGGACCTCGGCCCGGAAGACGGCGGCCGTCGCGCAGAGGCGCCGCCTGCGCGGGAAGAACAAGGAATTACGACCCAGCGGTTGCAGCTCGCATCGCTCATCGTGAATTGCCCCTTGACAACAGTCGGCGGCGTGAGCGTCGGGCGAGTAGTTGCCGCAGGCTCTGCAGAACGTGCGCCGTGGATCCCCAACCCTATGCGCATAGCGCCCATGATGTTGAAGCCGCCACCTCCTCCGAATAGTACTTCCAAATCGCTGCCATCGCTAGCGGCGTTGTTGCCTTGCGGCTTGAAGACCGCGCGGCTAGTGGGCCAGAGAATTACGGGTGGGCATGTGCGTGCGCACTCGGCAAAATATCTAGGTACATGTAAGGTCGCTACTTCGAGCGCGTGCCCCGTGGCATCTCAATTGTCTGCGTAACTCAATTATTCGTGTGAGTCTCTAAGCAGAGCAGCATGGGCCATGACTGATGCTGGTAAAGACCTCGACCAACATGACTCTAAGTAGAGTCGTTCGCATCCCACCGCGCGACGCCCTGTCTTCCGCGCCCTAGCCGCACAACGTTCTCTAGCCTGACAAGACGGGTACTCGGTGCAATGTTATCTACAGCGATCGGTGCAGGCGTGCTCCTGGTCGGCAACGAAGTAGCGCAGTCCTTTGTGCACGTCTTGTGGGTACCTTCTAATTGTTGTAGTAATTATTTGTTCGTCGGGTACTTCCGTGGGCGTGCATGGCTCGTCCTCGATGTCCTGGATGTCCGCAGTAAGTAGGTCCGCGCGTTGAGTTCAGCGCTGTATCCTGCAAAATGGGGCTGCGCACCGCCGCGCTGTTGGTCAAGGCGCATGCAGAAAGAACCTGCCGAGCTCTTGTGTACATTTGCTGGTGCGCGGCTTTGCTCCAATAGGCCTTCCCATGAATCGGCGTCCGTGCTGCGTGTGAATGTACATGCTTCGCGGGGGGGGGGGGGGCTCTTGAGCGGCGCCGTTCTGAAGTTGCCTTCAGTGCGGTCGTAGTGTTGCGCAGCAAGGTGCCATCCGCAGTGGTGGCAATGCTCTTGATTTTGCATGCGGCCAAGTAGTGCAATGGCAAGTGGTATGTGAATGCGCAACAATGTCGAAGGCTTTCTGCGGCGGCTGTCGAACATGCATTGGTCGCAGCTGTTTGTGCTGTTTTTTTGCATGCAAATAGCTTGCATGCAAGTAGCGCTCTGGTCTCCAGCAGCCCCCGTGTCGAGGCACATCTGGCTCTCCAGGTTGGAGCTACAAGCTGCAGCGTCCAATGTGGAAGGGATATTCAGGAACAGCGCCTCCGAGAAGGACTCGAGGGCAACGCGAAGTAGTCCGCTCTCTACTCGTATGCGTGCCCTCTCTGCCGTTCAGCTACCTGTATCCCCCAAATTTGTCTGTGTCTCGCAATTGTCGAGGTCCGCCGTCTTATCGTTCCTGTAAATAAGTCCACCTAGCACCACTCCACGTTTCGCACGGCGGTCCGGCGCGCATTCCGACCGCCAGCCCTGTCCGCGCGAGGGCGAGCCAGTCTGCCTTCGCCACTGGCTGCAGCAGGTCGCCCCAATGTCGGTCGCTGGCCAGGTCGATGCTGATGACTTTCGCTGGGTGCTTGCCGTCGCTCTCGATGCAATACTGGCGACCAGGCTGCTCGCGGCGCCCCGGGAAGAAGCGCAGGCAGGAGTGCACCTTCCGCTGAGGGAAAGTGATGTGGACGTCAGTAAGAGGTACGGTACATTCTGTTACTTGGACTGGTTGTGGCTCAGCTGGCAGCGGCGTGTCGTCGCATGGTTCATCGCCAGGCGGTACCATCGGCACGGTCATGTAATCGCTGACATCCCATAGATGTGCGCTGGCTTCGTAGAACCTTCTCTTCGGAGAGCGGCTCCGACATATCGATCTTGGTCGTCCAATTCCTGCGCGCGGGTGGATGGTAGTAGTAGTGGGTCCCGATAGCGTCCGCGCAGGCGCGAAATCTACGACGCCTGCGTGTCAGGTGCGTCAAGAATCGCGGCATCGCGTGGTAGTTCGCCCCGCAATCTCTGCGCAGTCCGTCATGTGCGCCATTGCGGGCGCGGCCCGGCTCTAGTCGGAATTTGGCCACGCGCGCTGCCCATGCTCCTTCTGTTGCCAGTGTCTGTGGGCATTCGGAGCATGCGTACCTGAGTTCGGCAGTGGGTAGCGATGCAAGCTTCCACTCCGAGTAGTCCGGTACTATTCTCTACGCCATGCCATGTGCACAGTGCGCTCTTCCGTCCAGTGTGCGGCCGCTTTGCAAAGGGCCCCCGGACATCCGGTTGCCCTTCCGACATCCTCGTTGGCGCGGGCGGCCCACTCATGTGCGCCATTGCACTTGTGAGCTGCTGCTTGGTCTTGACATCCTTCCGGCCAGTGGAAATCATCTTCCAATTGCCCGGCCCTACTGCATCCGAGATGTAGCGATACGTCCAGCATGTAGATTAGCTGCACTGGTCCATTCTGTACCCGTATGAAACAGTGCTTGGACCTCTACGTGCGTGGAGGGAAATCGAAGCCGAGCCTGACCACGCGGTCCAGCGCGCAATTGCATGTGACCTTGTCGTGCTGCTGCTCGTGGCTGGGCTGCATGTACCTAGCGCCGCTCTGCATAATTTGATGCACGTCGAATGCCCATCTGCCTTCTCTTTAGGTCGGGGCGGGCCACACTTCCCCTTTTTATGCAAGTATGGACAATGCTTTGGCGTGGGCTATCTGCACCAGGTCTTTGGCGTCGATGTTTTGATGGGAGAAAAATGCTCGCCGAAGTGGGGCACCTGCCTGTGCCGCTTGTACCTGCCTACGCCGTATCTGTGGTCCAAGCGTCTCATGCATCTAGTATACCTCCACATGCCACGCCTTCGTGACTATGTCTACGACGAGGTCAGATCCCAATATCGGCAGTCGCCATGTGAGCGCGTTGAGTAGGGAGGTCTTCGCGGCCTTGGAGTCCTTGCCGTGGATGGATACTTCCAGTCGTACCTCGGTGTCGATGCATGTTCGGTAAGTCCGTCATGGACGGCCTGCACGAGCTCGACGATCTTGGTTTCGAGCATGTTGTTGTCATCGGCCATGGCGTAAAAACCTGAGTCGTCCGCATAGGTGTTGTCATGGCATATAGGGGGGCCGCCGTCCTTCTGGACGATGTCGCAGGCTCGGTCGTGGCCTGCGAGTCCGAATAGTTGTCCTCTTTCCGTCATCCTTGCGCGCGTGCACATGAGGGCATTAGCGTAGAGCGTGCTGAACCTGTAGTCTGCGATGCTTGTCCCAGGTATTGGGCCCGCTGTGGTCCTCGCAACAGTTGGTAGTTCTCATGCTGCGAATCAATCGCTACATGCGCTTGTACGAGCATATATAGCAAGTGCAGAGAGCAGGTGTTCTCAGCGACAGCCGGGCATTGCAATAATAGCTCGACCAGTCCCTTCAGTGGCCCAGGTCTCACGCGCGCCTTGACCTTGCCATGCAAAGTTCCATCTGCGGCGTTCATGCGCAGGGCAACCTCCTTGCTGATGGCGCAATACGCACTCGTGAGGTCGCGGGCCGGGGGCGCTGCAGTCGTTCCGTCGCGCGCGCGAGAGAAAGAATCAACCGCGCGACGCGCGTGGCCATGGCGATCCCGCTATTTCCGCCTGCCTCCGCACATCAAATCGGTTTAGATGGTCTGCATATATTGTCTTCGTGCTTTGCTCCGATGCATGTGCAGGGGTGCTCGGCGATGTTAGATCTTGCCAGCGTGGGCTCGCAGTGCTCTATCTTGCTCTGCGAGCCTATGCTCTTGAACGCGCCCGCGGCAGTTCCCCCCTCGGAATGCACTGTTTGTTTCTGTAGCAGTGCGGCTATTGCGTAGTGGGCGCAGGTGTCTGGCCATTTGCTCGGCAGCCGCTGCTCAAAGGTCGTCGCAGGGTCCCTGTCCCGCAGCTCGTTGTCCACCTCCTTTTGAGAACCTGGTAGCGAGCTCTTCCCGCGGCATTGCAGCGTCGGGATTAACGTCGTTGCAGAAATAATGGCGCAGGTACCTGATGTCGGTTGTAGTGGCCCTTCACGCCATGCCATTCCATCTCCTGAGCCCTTTCGATATTGGCAAAGTGGTTCGTCTTTCCTTGACGCCGTGGCCAGTCCTCGCGCATCGGCAACCCGTTCTCGTCGCGGCGCATTGGCACGATCTGCGCGAAGCTTGCAACTCTGTTGTTTCCAGCCCGCTGCTCGAAGTAGCTGGCGCACAGTATTCGATGCATCCCTCGCGCTGCCTTTTCTGCGCGCTTCGGCCGGCCGTGCGGCTTTCGTCTCGCAGCACTGACACTTGTGCTTTTCAAGTACCTCGCGGAGCGCGGACTTCGCGATGGACCGGACAAGAAATATTCTGTTGTTTTGTCAGTGCGTCGTCTTCCGGGAGCGTCCACTTGCGGCAATGTGCACAAGCTTCTACTAGCTTCATCGCCTCTCTGAATGCCAAGTGTCGTCTGGGTCGAGAATGAGCTACTGCTGAGCGCAGTCCGTCAATTTCCCGACCTGGGCGCCCGCTGTAGCGGTCTCTCAATAAACGTTTCGCGTGCCTACGGAGTCTGATGATCCATTCGGCCACCGTGGACATCTCTTCTCCGGTAGGCGTGATGCCCGGCTTCCGGTAAACCTGTTCGGCAGCACGGTGCATCGTTTGCACAGCGGACATGAAGTGGTCGTTCAAGTCTGCATGCCACCTTGGGGGCTGTGCTTCTTCCAACTGCTCGCCGACCTTATTGGCGCACTCTGGGCCCCTCAACTTGGCCATGTCGTGCTGGAACCCGTTTCGTGCCTCCTGGGCGGCGTGCATCTTGCCATCGCAATCCGCGATGGTAGGCAGGTGGTCCCCCTCGTCGGCCATCTCGTCGTAGTCCCTCTGCGCGGCGCAGCGGGCTGCGCGGCGGTAGAGTTGCTGTGATGCCATCGCGCAGATGATCCCATAGTGGGGGCCTTCCTTCGACGCGGGCCATGCACATCCTTCTTGACATGGAAGCATTGCTTTCCTGGCGTGCGTTTTCGTCTCGGCGAGCATGCGGGGCGCGGCTGTTCCGTTGTCGTGTTCAATATCTCCCCACCTGTGATCTCCAATTACTCTGGGCGCATGGCGTCCCACTCTGCCATGCCTGTCCAGCTGTAGAATACCGGGCTCGCGCTTGTCGACTGCTTCATAGACTTCTCCCGATGGGCATGCCGCGCGCATGGTGCAGAGCGCGCGCGCCGGGGGCTCGTCCTACCGTTATGATGTGCTTACAGCACATCGGGCGTCTAGTAGCGCGACCAGTAGCCGAGGCGTCTGCAGTTGCATATTGACATGCTTGTCCTTGCACTGATCATGTCTCTTCCCGTCGGTGGCGTAGCATCTTACCATCGGGGAAATGGACGCGTCCATCTTGGCCGTCTTCTGCTCCTGAACAGATCGAGATGACATTGTGAATGCATTGCTGCCCCTGTCTGCGCCAAGATTTGCGCGCGCCAGCAGCGGACGCGTGATCTGCCTGAAACTGGGCGCGCAGTAATGAGACATCGCCCACTATCCTGCGTTTCCGGGACTGTAGGTGTCCACGGTCGCATCTGGCGTCCTTGTCGTTGTGGGCGAGGATGCGATATGGCATGGGCCTGAATTCAATGTTGGCCTTGATTCTGCGCTGCTGGGTTGGCTGGGGCAGGTGTCTGCGTTCGACGCGCTGCGCGGGGTCTTGTCAAAGAGGAACCTGGTGGTGTCGTTATCGGGGCAAGCCTCTCTGCCTACAGCTGCAGCATGGATGAGCTACTGCCAGTCTTCCAGGGCGGCTCGGGCAACATCTCTGCGCTGGGGGGTGCGTTCGTCCAAGTGATAATTGTTTGCTGCTGCTTTGGCAGCAGCGTCTGCATGCTCGTTCCACGGGTGTCAATTGTGCGCTCTCTTCCAGTGGGCGCCCAAGTGCTCGCTAGCTCTGACCTCCTCGTAGGGGGCGCGCCCTACTGCGACGAGGCCACGGTTGGCGGCCGGGCGGCGCCCTCCAATTGCAAGGTGCCTGGCCACAGTGGAGTCGCAATGCGTGGCATAGCCATTGATGATGCCTTGCTGCATCAGTATTGCCATTGCCCAAATTGCACCGCATAATCGACCTGACGCGCTCAATGTGATGGTAGCGCCTCCACTCCTGGAGTCGGTGACATCTGCGCGATGTAGCCTTGGTGCTCGTAGCTGTCGGTCTCTTCGCCGCATGCAGTAGAGTCGATGATCGTGCAGTTCCAAGCCGATTGGGCGGGGGCCGCTGGCCTGCAGCTGCCGCCGGCGCAATGCTCCTCTGCGTCCGACCCCCATCTCTTGTAACCTCAAAGAGATCCAGGTCATCATCTGGCGCCCTCGGCGAACTTGGCGTTCGCGCGCGCGTGCGTTGGCCCGGGGCATCTAGCGGCCCGACGCGGCGTTTGACTCTCGTGGCCGGTCATCCTGGCCGCGGGTCGCGCAATGGATCTGGGGATAAGTCTCGCGGTTGCAGCGGCGGTCGCTCTGGAGACGCGGCATGCGCGCTTGCCATCGCATCCCTACGAGAGACATCGTCGACGGGCCCCCCTGCCCAATGCCTACCGGGGCGTTGCGCGCATTTGCTGCGACAGCTGAGAAGTAGTCCGCGCCGCTGCAGCACTCGAGCTCCCAGCGCCCCCTTCTTCCGATGACGCTGGCGGACGGTCGTCTGAAACTCCGGTCGACCTCGGCGCGGTTTCCCAAGCGGCGCGCCTGGAGATGCCCCCGCGTGTACCTCGAGACCTTGGCAGGGGGTTGCAACTGGTGTCGGGGTGCGATCCTAGCGCCCAAATGCCCTCGCAACTGCAGGCTGCGCCTCCTCTGGGAAGGCACTGGCGTTGCACTTCTGGCGATGCGCGCGAAAATTCAACAGATGGCGACATTAATCCACGAGCGGGGATTTTTCTCTGTAGAGACGGGAATGCGTCGTCCAGGGCGGCGCCCCGAAGGCTTCCGAAATCCCCCGCAGGGCACGCCTCCTGGACAACTGCCAGGACGCCTGCCATTGGTATGCGCTGTTAACACAGACGCGCCTTGTCCTAGAAGGCTGCAAGATGGCCGGCGCCCCCCCTGCGGTTCTCGCAATGGCTGGCGCCGCCGATAGATTCGTCGCCCAAGCTCGCTACGTGGCAGATGCTGCGCGGACGGCACGACTGGGCGATATCCTCGGGCAGGAAAAAGGGAAAGCATCCGCGTCGCGCGCCGTGCCTTCGCCTAAATGCATAGTTTACGCATGGGCGTGGGTCGAGGCGCGCGCCGCGCGCCTGCGCTATGGTCGCGGGGGCCCCGTGCACGTTGTTGCCCCCGGCGTCGGTGACATCGCGCTGGCTAGCCTCGAGATGCGCGGCTTGCCTGGTCGTCTTCCGCGGCCGCCCGCGGCGGCGACGTCGCGTTGACGGGGTCGCGGCGGGGGGGGGGGGCGGGCGCGGCGGGGGGCGGGGGCGGCGTCTCAAGGGCCCAATGTCCAGGTTCTGCCCGCGGCAGCGGCTGCTGCGCAGCCCGGCCGCCGGATTTGCAGCCCCCCATCGCTGGCGGGCGGGGCGCGGTCTGGCGACCATTGCTGCGCTCGAGGAAGTCCCGTTGGAACGCGCCCCCCGCTGCCTGCCGCAATGCGCTGTTCGGTCGGCAACCTCGCTGATAGGCGCGGGGGGCTCGTCTACCATGATCATTGTGCCTTCGTCGCAATTTGCAAATTGGCGCGGCGTTCTCGTTCGGGGCCCTGCCCCCGCCGTCGCCATATTTTCGCAAGGGTCTGGATAGGGCGCGCGCCCGCGTCATTCTGCGCATCTTCGGACTGGCGGTCAGTCGCGCCCCAGTCGCACAACGCGAGCACCTCCGGCGCCCTCTTTTTGTCGCTGACATTGAAATCTGAACCCGAGTCGATCATTATGGCCTGTGCCTCTCCCAAGTCCGCTGGACCGGCGGTCTGTTCTTCTGGCGAATTGCGGCATTGGCGATGCTCCCGTTCTGGCGCGGATCGGCGGCGTCGAGGGCCCGGGCTAAAATCTCTCCGCGGGCGCCATCTGGCTCGGTTGTGCGCCTTGCACTTGGCGGGGGGCTGTCTCGGCGCGTTCAGGCCTCTCGCGGTGCTTCGCGAAGTCGAACTGGACTTCCCATCGTGAGATCGCATCGCCCGATGCAGGCTCTTCTTGCCCGGGTCTGTGGGTCCTCCTTGGGCGAACGCCATCTGAGCCGTGGCGACATCTCCATGTTTGCCCGCGTTCACCGACGAGGCGGGGCCAGGTACTACGCAGGCAGCCTCGTGGATGGCAGCTTTGAACATATCCTGCCTGTCCTTATGCTCTTCCTTGTGCGCCGTTGCCTCGTTCGCGGCACCGCGCACTGCGTCGGCGGCATGGCCTCCGCGTGCTCCTCTGACAGACCGTTGAGCTGAATGCGTTGTCGTAGTTCGTTGTGCATTGTGTTTGAACAGTCTGGGGCCCATGTATATGCTGGTCGTGGAAGTGCTTCGCGCGCTCCTGCGTGCGTTGGAGGTACTCGACCGTTGCGATGTACTCCTGACCTTCAGCATGAAGTAACCTGGCTTGCTGAATCCTATCAACATCGCTGCTCATGGCGCTGACCTCGTCAAATCTCTCTTGCGCAATGTGCTCGGCTGTCTCGTCTGCGCGCATGCATGCGCGTTCATGAGGCGCCCGTAGTTCCAGACGGTGCTACACCGCGGATTTGGCCCCTGCCCACTGGGGTCCGTCCTTGAGAATGCACGAACTGCTCTCCGTGATTCCGAGCTTGTGCTTCAGCCCCCCCTAGTCTCCGGCCATGCTGATTTCTCAATATGAACGCGGTGATGTTTTGAGGTGTTGCATCTTCTCGTCTGCCTGTGCGTGTGACGGTACTGTTATGGTCTGCCTTATGTTTCTCTGCCTGCTCATTTACTATCATGAAGTGTTCGTGCTTGTCGAGGTCGTGGTCGCCGTGCTCTGTTAGCAGTCTCAGCTATCTATTCGTTTTCGCCGGCTGGATTTCTTGATTGGCGAGGACGGCTCCTTGATTCGCGATAGAAGTGCGCAGCCCTTGCCCGTGCATTTGGCGGCATTTCGCAGGCGCACATTGAGCGTGGCCAGCTCAGAGTGCTAGGCCGCGACCTCGGTCACAAGGTATTGCATCTGGCTCCACATACTCTGCTCTCCGTGGTCAAAATCCGCTGCCAATTCTTGCCGGCTTGTATCGTGCTGTTCCAGGGCGCATCACTCGGCGTAGCTCTCGGCCTTTCCGATTTCTAATCCAAGAGGCACAGCTTGCGCGACCAACTCTTCGTTGAAAGTACCAGCGCCCTGCTCGATCGAACGCATGTGTTTGCTATGATCCGCAGCTGCGTTCTACGCTTAGTGCTCGTATGTCTCCATATTGACGTGCCCGCGCAGGTTGGAGTTCCCAAACTTGAGGTCAGCGTCGGTGCCTGATGTCTGACTTGCTTCGGTGGTATCCCAATTGGTATCTGTAGGCGCTGTATCCTGGGATCCTGGGATATTGGTGTTGGCGACCTAGTGGCCAGTCTGGGAATTCGCGCCCCTTCTGGACCAGTTGGTCAGATCATTAGCTATTTGATGCATTTGTTCGATATCCTTGGAGGTGTTGTTGAACCTCTCATCGCTGTTGCACTTGTACTGCTCCGTCTATTGAACTTTCTTGTCGTAATTGTCTGTGACCTAGGTATGGTTTGCTTTCTCGCGCCCGGAGCTGTTTGAACCTGAGGTCGGGGGCTTGATGGCATGCAGCATGCACTTGATGCGGGCGATGTTCTCAGAGAGGTGATAGTAAGGTTGTCCTGTTCTTTTGTTGGCCGCGGTTGACTTTGCCAGCCAATAGACTTTCGTGTGGCACTGGCGTCGGTACCGGTAGTAATCGTCGTCGCTGTGTGTGATGTGCACCCATTCCTGGTTGGGCATCGCCTCCTCCTTTTCCTCCTCCTCCTCCTTCGCCTGATCAGGTGTCGTAGTTTCGATCATAGATTTCATTGTTTCGTCCAATTTTCATGCGGGTGCCGACGGCTGTGTTTTGGGTGCGGTGTTCTGGTCGTTGTTGTCGTCCTTTTCTGGCCAACGGTTGCGACAGTGGCACTTCCAGGTCTTGTTCGTACGTTCCGTTTGCAGATGCACTCTCAAGCGCCGTTGTTGTCGTCCTTCTCGGCACCCTGGTTGTGCATTCCCCTGCTATACTACACTGCAGATATTAAACCCTGTACTTGGTGGGGTTATGGTGCGTCGGTTTTGGGCTTCCTGGCGCCATTCATCCAGTGGAGGTCGAGCCGCTCGCGTGAGGCAAGTGCTGCGAGTAGTAGACGGTCTTGGGCTCGCTGAGCGCATAATATTATATGCCAAGCCCTTTCCAGGCTGCGTGTCCTGAGAAAGTACTCCGTGACTGATGTCGTGGGTGTCCGCTTGGTAAACCAACAACTGCTGGTTGAAGTTGCAGTCGCGGTGAATCACCCTCACGCGGATGATGCTTCAAACGCGGTTGATCACCCTCTCGTGAATGATATTGTAACCGCAGTTGACTACCCACTGGTGGATGATGGCGAGGTCAAGGTTGATCACCTTCACGTGGAGGTTGTTTGTTGTAGACGTGGAGCATGCTCGTCTGTTGGGAGGTGCTATTCACGTCGTACGCGCGCCGCCAGTTGCAGGCGGGCGCGCTGAGGCCATCCCCCCGCCCCTTGGTCCCGGCGCGCGGCGCGGCCAAAAAGGCCTTCCTCGTCCTCCTCCTCCTCCTCCTCCTCCTCCTCCATTATTATTCCTTACCTCCTCCGTGTCGCACCCCGACACCAGTCGCCAGGGCGGGCTGGACGCTTAGCCTGAGACTTCCTCACCATTTATGTTCCTGAAGCTTCAGACTTGCAGTAGCTTGACGGAGTGAGGGCGGGCGGTTTTCAAAATGTGGCGTTCGCCACAGCGCCGCGCACATTCCTCTTAAAAGTTTCCAGCAACTTCACGGATGGTGGGCGGGGGGCTTTCCACAATATCACTCTCGCGTTAGCGCCGCGCACACGCGTCTTAAAAACCTGGAGTAGCTTCACGGATGGAGGGCGGTTTTCCAAAACGTGGCTCTCGCCTGAGCGCCGAGCACATTCGTCTTAAATCACTTGCAACAGCTTCACTGATGGAGGGCGGGCGGTTTTCAAAATGTGGTTTTCGCCTTAGCACCGCGCGCAATCGACTAACAAATCGTAGCAGCTTCACGGATGGAGGGAAGTTCCATTTCAAAATGTGGCTCTCGCCCCAGCTCTGCACACATTCGTCTTAACAGAGTTTCAAAGCTCATTATGGCTGACGTCCCTGGGCACGATTCCGGATTGTCAGGACGCGACAGTCTCGTTGATTTGAGACTTTGAATTTGTGGGAACGGTGTTCAGGCACGATCCTGGCTCGTCAGGGCGCAACAAAAACGTTGATTCGCGGCGTTGGAGCCTCAAGAATGATGCTTTGGTATGGTTGAAGACGTTCAATCAGTTGTCTTCTAACGGGCCACTTCCCGCAGTGAAAATAAGTCTTTCTAGGGACCTCTGAAGAGGGAACTTGGAGGGAGGGTTTATTGCAACATCATGGGTGAGTCTTGGGTTAGCACTGGCCCTCCTCCTCCTCCTCCTCCTCCTCCCCCTCCTCCTCCTCCTCCTCCTCTTCCTCCTCCTCCCACCTCCTACCTCCCTCCCTCCTCTCTCTATTCCCTCCTCCCTCCTCCCTCCTTCTCTCCCTCCTCTCCCTCCTCTTCCTCCCTCCTTCTCTTCACCTCTACCTCCGCAGGCAAAAGAGCCCCTGGATCAGGACGCCCTCCCTCGCCCCCCCCCCCCCCGACGCGGATGGCGGGCGAACAGACAGAGGCCCAGGCCTCGCGCACGAGACGCGCCTAGATCGGAGGACGCCAACTGACCGCCCCTCCGATCCTGGCCGGGCGACCACTGCCTGCGCGCGCGAGAGCCTGGCGCCTCGCCTGCCCGCCCGCCGACGACTGCTATCACCCGGGTGCCACAACGGAGAGCTCGAGCGCTCGTGGCCTCGCAGCGCCGCGATTCGCGCGGGCGCGCGCGCACGGCCGGGCGGGCGCGCGCACGCGCGGCCAGGCGCGCGGCAGTGCGCGCGCGGCAGGGAGGAAGGGGGGGGAGGGGCGGAGGCGGGAGGACGCCAGCTGCCCCCCCAGATGCGGAGGCAGCAGCAAGACTCGCGGCGGGCGGGTTTTCGACGCTCC
Source organism: Prorocentrum cordatum (assembly GCA_963575745.1). NCBI lineage: Eukaryota > Dinophyceae > Prorocentrales > Prorocentraceae > Prorocentrum > Prorocentrum cordatum. The sequence goes on from CAUYUJ010014505.1 coordinate 1,087,872, forward strand.
GCGGCATCCAGAGGCCACTTCCTGGCCCCGGGTGAAAAGCCGGGCACAGGGAAGCGGTCGGAGAGGCAGGGGGGCAGAGGCAAGGGGCGGGGCAGACACGTGGGCCAGAGGGCCGAGACAAGGGCGGGCTGGAGGTGCGGAGCAGGGGCGGGCCGAAGGGGGTGGGGGGGGGGAAAGGGGGGGTACTGTCTGCTTGGCGGGAGGAGACGAGAACGGGTGGGGTTCACCCGCCTTGCCCCAGAACGCTCGGTCAAACCGCCAAAGACAAATTTGCCGAGCGGTCTAACGCGGTGGCTCGAGGGAAAAGCAGATGCAAATGTGCAGCACTACCAGGCCATCCGTGGAACCAGTCTGGGCCCAGAGACCTAGTATGCTGTATCGGCTTTCCTGGTCAGAAGCCTGGAGGCCATGGCACGTCAAGAAGTGTCCCAGAACGGTGGCCTGTGGTATTGTATACTTCCTCAACCTCCGACAGGCCAATTGTTCAAATCCGCGGCCCCGACCCAACAGAAGTCTCGACCCCTTCCGCGGGGGCAGTTGAGCGCCCTGGACAGACTCAGGGGTCGATCCTTGGTCCCCCTATCCCAGACGCCCTCGCGTCGAGAAACAATCACGACGGCAAGTTGGCGGCAGTAATCGGTCTCTGGGGGCTGTCGTACCAGGCTCTTGGGACGTCCAGAAACGGCTTGGGAGATAAAAAAGCTGGCACTGAGAAACGGATCAATCCTTCCAGGTGTCCAAATGGCGAAAGATAAAGTCGTCGAGGCTCAGCGTACCCCGAGGATCCTCCGACATAGAAATTCCACGTACTGTTCCCTTCATTCCGAAGGGTCCTTGAGTTTTTTGTTGGGCCTGCACCAAACCCCGCAAGCCCAGGGCCCAGCGTCCGCTTGAACTTCGCGACGCCACAGGAGGCCTCAGAAGGCATCTGGGGCTTCCGCGGGGGCTCCGAAGGCACCTCCAGCGACCTCTAGGAACCTCCAGAAGACCCACGAACGGGCTGGCGCCATTGCCAGACAGGCGGGTCGGCTTTTCCTCTAAATCTGGGACTCCGAAGGCACGTCTCGGGCCCAAGGCTCGTCAGAAAACAACTCGGGATGAAAAGCCAGCTCCTGGGAAGGGGTCGAGAGCCCAGCGGGGTCGTCACGAAAAAGTCGCGACGTCCGACGCGCATTTCCTTTCACAAGAATTTGAAATCCGAGCGCCAATGCTGCTACAGGCGGACCACCAGCTTATCTCAGCTCACGGCGCGCTTCTTGGCCAGCGCAGCGGAGGCGATCGCGATCGCGTCGAGCGCGGAGAGGGGGCCCCTGAAGTCCAGGCAGAAGACATCTTTCGATATCTTCCCGAACATCAGGTAGATCGTGTTCGGGTCGTCGTTGACGACCAGCTGGAAGTTCTTGGCGCTCGCCTTCTTCACGCGACCGAAGAAGGGCAGCGCGTAGGAGTTCAGCTTCTTGTCCCAGCGCGGAGCCATGTTCGTCATCTGGTATCCCTGGCCGCCGCGCTCGAAGTCCACGGTGACCCTCCGGGGAACGTCGCCGAGGATGTTCGTCTCGTAGCCAATCCTGCAGAGCTGAGCCCGCTGCCGGACGGGCAAGCCTCGAGCCGCGGGCACGCCCTTCAGCAGAGCGGCGACGTCCGAGCCGCTGTCGTAGAGCAGGAACGTGGTCCCCCAGAAGTTTGGGACAATGCAGCCGAGGTACTCCTGGCAGTGCTCCGACAACGACGCCTGGGCCAGGCCACTGGGCCCCACTGCAAAGAACTGGCACGGGCTCTGCTCGTCTTCCCTCGAGGCGATCATGATGAGCTCGTCGGAGTGGTCGAGGCGCACCTCGTAGATGTGCGGGTAGGCACCGTCCTCGCCTCTCCGCCGGTGCACCTTGCACAAAGTGTAGCAGTCACCAGGCGTAGACCACCTGGCTTTCTTGGCAGACATGTCCTCGTCCAGCACATGCGACAGCACCCGCATGGGTGTCTTGCAAACCCCCACGTGCAACAGCACGCCCCTCACGAGCCTCACCGTGCTCCGGCCATCCAGCCACGAGGTCGGCACTCCGGCCGCGCCGCAGATGGCCTCTCGCAGGCACCAGTAGCAGTCCCGCATTAGCTCCTTGTCCGCCGCGGCATGAGACGCGGCAAGGACCAGCGAGACCGCGTCGATGCCCACGCGCTGCGCGACTGCCTCGCGAAAGACGCCCACGAGGTCGTGCAGCTCGAGCACCGCGGCCCACAGGAAGAGCGCCAAAAGGTGTGTGATCTCGAGGCTCGTGGTGGTCACGCCACTGGCCCCCCGCCCGCACAGGTCCAGGCACTGGAAGAGGCCCCTCGAATTGAGCAGGTTCTGGCCGGCCCCGCGGGAGGGCACCCCGAGCTCCAAAACTGCCTCCGAGACCTTCGTGCAGAACACCGCCGCATCCGTGGTGGCCGACTGCCTGTCTTCACCGCCCATAAACGCCTCCATCTCCTCCTCCTCGCCTGCATCATCGCACGCCAACGGACATACCACAGTTGCACCGTCAGGGCCGTTCACGCAGCGCGCGAGCCATGGACTCTGTTGCAGCGCCGCTCGAGGCACACGAGAGCCCACCGTTGTCGCACTGACAGCTAAGGGGATCTCGGTATTGCCGTCGGGTGCTGCAAAAACCTCAAAAGTATCCTGACGCGCTCCAGATCGGCGCTGGCGTATCCGAAGCAGCACACCGTCTTCCCCGGGCACCGAGCTGGCACCCTGGTCAGCATCGTCCACAAGTCGAGGGAAAGCGGAAGATTGTGAATCTTGAGCCCCAGTTGCCGTGTTGCCCTCCCCTAATCGCGGGAACATCGGTGCCCGGGGCGACTCTCCGCCATCAGCATATGCAGCGGCAGACATGGCAGCCACCGCGACCAGAGGGATATCCCATCCACAACTGAACACTCACATCCTGAGCCAAGCAGAGCAAACAACGGTGGAGCAGGAATCACACTGGGAAAAAAATGTGCGCACTGCGCCGGAATACCCCGCCCGACACGACACCACATGCACCAGAACTGTGTGAGGTGTGATCACAGGAAGACCCCGCAGGCCTGATAATCAAACAGCAGAAAGAGAAACCTAAATGATCCAAAAGGCATTCGAGAAGATGCATGTTCACCATGATTGATTAACGCCAGAGGGCGCAAAAGATCCCGACGTGCGTGGTACCGAAATCGTGTCAGCGGAGATCGTTGCAGCCATCGTCGCTTCTGCTAAAAAAACGAAGGCCAGTGCAACGACAAAACAAAAGGTGAGGACGATGAGGAGCAGCATCTGTATCATCGGCGGCGGCGGGGAATCACGAGCGCGACCAGGAGGAGGAGGAGGAGAGGAGGAGGAGGAGGAGGAGGAGGAGGAGGAGGAGGAGGAGGAGGAGGGGAGGAGAGACAAACACTTCGCAGAGGATGCAGACGATGAGGATGAGGGCGAAGAATCTCCACACGCGTTGCGCCGGATGCTTGCCAGAGGAAAAGGGGAGATGAGGAGGACGAGGAGGATGACGAGGAGGAGGAGGAGGAGGACAAAGAGGAGGAGGAGGAGGAGGAGGAGGAGGAGGAGCGTGACGGCGACGAGGAGTGCCCAGACTGGGACACACACACACAATATAGCAGCTGCCAGCAGTGCCAGCCGCTGGGGAACGTGCCCGTAGCTGCCACGTCAGAGCTGTGTCTGCTGAGGCGTCTTGCCTGCAGCTCTCGGCTTTCCGATGGCGGCGGTATCCGTATCGTGCTGGCGGCACCACCAAGACTGAGGCGCGACGGTGCCTACCGCCACGATTTGCAACCAACGGAGCGAGTTCCCCGTCGCCCCGTGTCGGGCCTCTCCGCGGCGCCCGCGCCCGTGCCACCGCGGAACGGATCGAGCTGGGCCTGCCGCCCCTTCACTCATGCTGCTGTGATGGGGTTCAGGTGGCGGCGGTCCCCCCTGTATTCCTCCTTCGATCTAAAGGGCTGCGCGCTTCGTGCCCAGCAGCCACTGAGCACCGCCGAGCCGACGACGAATCTGCACTGTACTCCAGCGCCGCCTCCTTGTGGCGCTCATCGATGCCGAGAGAAACAAAGAAGGAAACGGAGGAGGAGAAAGAGGAGGAGGAGGAGGAGGAGGAGACGCCCATGGAAGCGAGAATCCTCAATGTACCCTGGTGAGTGAAAGTAAGCACCGAAAGAACTATTCGTCATCCTGTGGCAGACACCTCAGAGCTAGCTGCTCTGCGCAGGGAGGAAGTGCGCGGAACGCGCGGGGGCGGGGCGAGCCTTCCCATGCTCCTGCCAGTTTGATTTTCTGCGTTTCACACATTTGTCCACCAGCCTGGCCTTCCTGGATACCATCGCGTTTGGTGCGCCTGCCACCCTTCTTGGGTCGCCTCGGGGCGACGGCTGACTCGTTCGTTCGTTCTCTTCCTAGCCCCTCTGCGCGCGTGCTGTGCTGGTAGCTGTATTTTCCACAGGCGCACCGAAACAATTTCAGACTCTTGTATGCTGCCCAGTGGCTGCATACACCTACAATAGGGTGGGTGGCTAGGCTCAAGTGATTTTGTTCCGCAGCCAGAGGTCCAGCGAACAGTGCAAACTGGGGGGAAACTAACAAGCGCTAACGCCAATAGAGGAGGTAGCGTGATTGATATATCTCTCCTTCTCATGCCTTCTCTCGCCGCTGCCCTTGTATGCTTCGTTGATCCATCTGTCGCTGCAGTGCATGTGGCGCGAAACTGGTACCTTTCGGGTGAACCAGCGCTTTCTGGACAAAACAATGCCTACCCGACTACAGCTGCGGTTGCTTGAGATGGATTGAACCTGCACTTTGGTTTGGGAGCTCGCAGCTGCAGGACCAGCTGTTCGCCCTGGAGGTGGTGCAGACGCCACACGAAGGTGCGCCCCAATCGGTTGTGGGACGAGTCAAACCGAGAGCTGCGACGATGCAGCCTTTTTTCTCCGTGCTCGAGCGTCGCGGCGCAAGGCCGCTTTTCAGGAGAGCTTGGAACGGAAAACGGATGCGGCCGCAGAGTGCACGTTGCTACCTGCATGCTGCTGCTCACATGCCAAATCTCATCAAAATCCTCATGCAACAAAAAAGGGCCCAACACTCTTTTCCCCCGATCGGCGCCTGGACCCCGCGCATGTGATGGCCCGACCTCAGAAGCTCGGCGCTCCGCTCTCTTGGCGCCTGTGGCGCGCGCCCGTGCCGTGGCCCAGCTGGCGCCTTAGTCACAGTGGACCCAACCAATGGTAGCTATGGCATGCAGCGAGCGATAGCACATGTCACCATGGACCGTGCCAATAGCCCTCAAGGGCAGCAGTCGCACGGTATGCCCCAGCACCGCCTTCCAAAAGGATCGGAAGCCTTCAAAACGGAGGTCGGACCTCCGCTCTGAAACGTTTGTCCTCCACGCTGGACACCCTCCCTTCAAAAGAAAAGAGGCTCGACCTCCAGTGGAGGCCTTTTAGTCCTCTGGGTTGTCCGCCAACTGAATGCTCAGCAACAACACCTCTGGCAGCTAGGACTCGGCTGGGCGCCTCGTCTTGAGGACGAGGCGCCCAGGCAGACGTCAGCCAAGCCTCGGCTCGGAGCCTCGTCTCGCAGACGCGGAGACGTAAGCCTTAAGACTCGGCAGAAAAGACTCGGCCGGACGCCTCGCCCTAAAGACGAGACGTCCACGTCTGCGCGCCGCCCCGAGCAGCGACCCAAAGGATCCAAATGCGCACCCGAGAGGCCTCTGCCCCAGCAACCGGAGCACCGAGGCGGGAGGGCCGAAGGCCACTGGCGGACCGGGCTAAGCGGGGCTTGCTCCAGCGGGACGCACGGCGCCTGCTGGGGACGGAACATGTCCTGCTGCCAACAGAAGACCACGGTGAGGTCGGGATCCACCAAAGGGGGGATGACGCTGAGGGGGGACATGATGTCGATCCGCTGTTGCGCCGAACTGCCGCAAACAGATACCCCCCGCATGCCCCACCCATTGGCAACCATTGGGAGCTGCCTGCGGCTGGGGGGGCATCTGTTCTGGGCGGTTCGATGCAAAAACCGATCGAACTCTCACACTCTCGCACACTCACACACGCACACGCACACGCACACGCACACGCACACGCACACGCACACGCACACGCACACGCACACGCACACGCACACGCACACGCACACGCACGCACACACACACACACACACACACCGGCCCCCCCCCCCTTTGCGGGATCCCGATGGGGTCAGGGGGCCTGCTCCTGACGTTGGCCTCGGCCGCGGCCAGCCGCCCGACGAGCCGGCGAGGCGCAGCAGCCCGCCCTCGGCGCGCACGGCTGCGCCCAGCGGACGGAGACGCCGACGGCCCAGAGCGACCCGCCGAGCCTGCCAACGACGGCTCTCTCGGGGCCTCCGCTCCGAGCAGGAGCCAAGGAAGCCCAGAGGGCACCCAAGAGAGCCCCAAGAAGGCACCCAAGAGAGTCCCGAGACGTCCCACGACGGTCGAGAACGCCGCCCGTGCACCGAACTACGCCTGGACTCCTCAAAGGCCCTGCTCCGACGCGGCACGGAATGTAGTTCATCGTCTCTGAAAAGCGGAAACCGATGCACCGTACCAGTCCTGGTTCGAGGATCGACGACGTCTCGGGAGATGCCAATGCTGCACAGTGCATACAAGTCGTCCGCGCACGGAGCGGGATGCCCGATCGGAGCGCCGTAGCCTCTGGTCCGCCCTGCGCACTGGTCCTGCGAAAGGGCAGACTCGGCGATTTTGGTCAGCCGCCTGCCAGGTTGCCCAATCGATGATACCGTTGACCGCCGGCGCGGGCTCCCCAGGATGATGAGGGGAGGGGAGGAGGAGGAGGAGGAGGAGGAGGAGGAGGAGGAGGAGAAGGAGGAGGAGGAGGAGGAGGAGGAGGATTACAGTGACGAAGACAATGGCGAGGACCACCGATTGTATATCTGATCGCATACGCGTCACCGAGACGACCACGCGTACATGTCTAGAAGTCATTGGCCAATGGTATTGGGATGAACGGCGCTCGCTACAGGAGCTTGATGCGCGCACGGGAACAGATGCTCGACGTCGGCAGCGCTCGGAGAGGCGACAACGGAGAACGGGAGGGTTCAGGGCTTTCTCTGGAGCCCCAGATGTTCCCGAAATCGGCGGGTTTCCTCAAAGCATCGCCCTAAGTATCCCAATGGATCGTGAGTGTTTAAAACGTATCCGCTAGCGCCAAGATCCGCTTGCTGGGAGCGGGGGGGGGCTCTGGACACCCCTTCCTGGTGCGCGGAGCGCGCCAGGGGACGGCGATGGAGGCGCCGCCAGGGGGGTCCAGCTAGCGCCGATCCGAGAAACCCACGCGGATCTCACAAACAAAATGTCAACGTGTATGGTCAATAGACCGCAAGAAAAACATCCCGTGATAAAAGCGCTTCTTTAGGGTCGGCGGGTGTTCGGCCAGAGCAAAGAAATTACAATGCATGCCACAACGGAGCAGCCGACAACCGACCAAATGCAGCATCGGCTAAACAGCCAGCGGTCAACACATGTACTCTTTTTTTCCGCGACCAAACGACTATGCCCCCCATCGCCAAATCAACAAAGAGGGTCGAACAGATCGGCCGAAACGAAGAGGAGACCTGCGTTCCGCTATATTCGCACATCGTGCATATGTGCGTCCATAAGTGCACAGACATAACATCGAACCGGTTCGCATTATGTCGGGAATGCGGTGGTGACGGAATGCGCGATGTTCGTACAGAGGGTGAACATAAGGTCTGGGAAAAATTAAGCGCAGGAAGAGCAAGAGGGCTGGAGGAATCATTGTGCAAAGTGCATTCTGTCCCACCCAAAATTAAGGCCATGTTGTTGCATCTTGTGACTTGCGTGCCTCACCTGGCAAGAACTTACGCGACCTTCGGCAACAAAAGGCAGGAGCAGGGGCAAGAAGAGCAAAAGGAAAAGAAAAACATAAACAAAAGTAAAGTGCGTCCCGTCAACCTGTACCCCTGCCTCCCGGCAGCCAGCTCACCTGGCCGACGCGTGTTCCCCCCCACCTCTTCTTGGAGAAGATCTTGGCCTTTATACCGCGCAGCTTCCTCGCGTCCTTGGCGATCCTTGGGACAACGGTTCTTTCTCCTCCTCCTCCTTGGCCTTCTCCCGCAACTCCTCCTCTTCCTCCTCCTCCTCCTCCTCATCATCATCATCATCATTCTGCGACGGGGCTTTCTAGTGCAGCACAATCTTCGGAGATGAAGCGTGAGGGTCCATGCAACAAACTTAGACACTCAGAAAGTCCGTGAGTCTGATGAAGGTGCGATGGCATGTAAGCACGCTGCTTACACTTATAACCAAGCGCATGCCACTCATCACGCCGCTGCGCACATACGCGTGCTTCTACTCGTGCACATGTGCACCGATGAGTGTGCCTTCGCTGGTGCGCACGATTAGATTCATGCGTATGCATGCGCATCGGTTTTTGTGTGAGGCCATACTGGTGTTTCGGGATATGTTCAGGCATGTGTGTAGCTAGTGCCTATGCCTAGGCGGATACCCTCCCATGCCAAAGCAAAATGCAGTTACGAATCCAGACGCGCACGAGCATTGAACGCGAATTGTGGACGCACTCCACGAACGAAACCAATATCTCTACACGCGCATGGAGATTAAATAGGAGATTCTGGAGTTGCTACCAAAATGAATAACATTTTGGAGCTCGCGCAGAGCATAAAGCTCAGAGGCTTAGAAGTTGATGCATCAAGAATGAGGTTCATTCGGTGGCGGCGTCTGGAAACGAACTCTTCTGTTGCATGTCGCACAAACACGCATGTACCCATTACTCCGCTTCATTATAAGCAATGCGGAACCTATCTATCATGATACCTGGCCGTGTTTCGCGTGGCCCCGTCTCGCACAACTGGTGATTCGACTTACGATTATGTTTATGGTTATGCGTACGGTTGTGCTCGTGTGCACGCGTATGCATGCACGCATACTTATGTGTACGCGTGTGACTGCGCGTACGCCATCATGCCGATTACTGATGCTCCTGTTCACTTTGTGCACGGTGAGGCCTACTCACTACAGCCCCAATTACACATTATAGTTATTTCTAGTGTAGACGCTGCACATGCCAGCACGTGCCCTCAAATTTCTAAACGATGCTCCCTCCGCGTCGTTGTTGCACGATCACGCTGCACTATCATTCCCCAAAGGGGGCCGCCACTTGGTAATTACATTGATCATTGTCCCCCCCTTCCTCTGGGGAGCCGCTATAAGTAGAATGATACTCCGACCACCCTGCTCCCAGCTAGGTCATCTGACTTCGCACGGCGCGTTCTGGGATGCGCGACGCGCGGATACCGTCGCGCTCTCGCGCCGCTGTCCTTGGACCGCTCTCTGGCCCAGGCCTCAAGGTGCGAAGCGAGATTATCTTAGCGCCTTCGCGGGCGACCTAGATTACTGTGCATAGGCTTCCTGACCGCCCTGCTAACACCAGCCTCTTATGACTGCGCTCTGGCCCTCTTGCTTTCAGACATGTCTGCTCCAATCGACTGCACGGCCTTCCCGCGTCTGCAGGACGCCTTCTGGCACCCAATGTGAGGCTGATTGGCCAAGGCTGGGCCGGCCGCATTCTGGGACCCAGCCTGGGACTGGGCTGAACCCGGTGGGGGCCGGGCCTGCCTGGGGGCCGGGGCCAGCGGGCCGCGAGCATCATGGCGACGAGATCTACACGTATCCACGGCCCCCAGCCAGGCCCATCCTGGGCCCACGAGCGGCGTACACGCCCTCCTGGCTTGGCCAGGGAGGCAGAAACACCGCTCCTGGGCCCAAGCTGGGCCTGGCCAGGGGTGGTGGATGTGCATAATTCTCGCCGCCCGAGGCGTGAGGCAAGGGACGGTGGCGGCAGGGAGGCGCAAGCGCGGACTCGACGCCGGACGCTGCTGCGGCAGCGGGGGCCGAGGGCCAGAATCGGGCACCAGGATCCGGACCCAGACCTCTGACGAGTCGGCGAGATCGCCCCGGAAACCTTCCGCCTTCTTCGGCCTCAGGGTGCAGTTTCAAGGCCATCCGAGGAAGACTCGGCACAGCGCACAGCTGGACCCTCGACCCAGGGGCAGTCGACTCGAAGAGACAGAGTCGTCGGAGGACTGGGGGGGGGAGGGAAGGAGCCGAGGATCAAATAAGGGGCAGGCCAGACAAGCGATCCAGACAGGCAGAATTGTTCGCTAGGACGTGCCTCGCGAGGCGTGACTCCTCCGAAACAGCCAGACCAGGCCAGCACACATCACGCACGAAGCGCTGATGGTGTTTGAGCCCCCAGCTGGTCCGAGCCAGCCCAGCCCGGCGGCACTGTGAGCACGTCTCGGGCGAAATGTGAAGCGCACCAAACAGCCAGGCCAGCCAGCCCAGCAGGGCTGCACAGACGTGCCGCCACGCGAGCGGCCAGCCGGGCCGGGCCAGCCAGCCCGTTCAGATCGAGTGCAGATCGCCCAGGATCCCAGCACGAGGCCCAGCCGAGAGCGCGATCTGCAGGAGAGGGAAGTGCAGGCGTGCCGCCGCTGCGCCTCGGCAGGAGAGCGGGCGCAACGCCCCTGTCGAGAAAGCCTGTAAGTCCATAAGGCGGAGGAGGGCCAAACGGCGCAGCATGGAGGAAACAGGTCCTGAGAGACAGTGCGATAGAGAGCGGGGGAGGAAGAGAGAGAAAGGAAGAGAGAGAGGGAGAGAGCGAGGGAAGAAAGGAAGAGAAAGAGAGAGAGAGAGAGAGAACACCGCACTGACGGGCAGATCCCGGCCCAGCGCGGGACGTGGGTGGATGGCACGACAGTGCCTCACGTGTGCAAATATACGCGCTGGCTTTCACCACGCTGCTGTAGAACAGAAATCTGTTTCCCAATCCTTCCACCGATTAGTGTCTGCGGCAATTTCGAATCAAGTTGCCCCATCCACATCGTAGCCGGCACTGCGTAGAAAACATGATACACTCGCACTCCATTCCATCGCTTTTGGGGCCCATGCTGCCAGCGGCCCTTCGCCATGGGATTCCCTCCGAAGCAGGTCCTGAGGGAAAAGGGTCCTGAACTTTTGTTCGCCGTGTTCGGGCCCCCCAGGGCCCTCCACGGGCCACAGGACCGTCAACAGAAACAAGTCTGGATGAAAAGCTGGTCCTGGGGAAAGCTCCAGGATCTAAGGCCCGTTTACCTTAAGACCCCTATCCTTCATGGCGACAGGTTACGCAACCCCGAAATCTATCATCGCGCCCCCATACCTCCGGTGGACTCAATTGTTCAATCCGCGGGCCCCAGGATTCTCAACCACTTCCCCTGGAGGCAATTATGTTCGCGCAATCTCCATTTCTGGCTGTGCTGCCCCGTGATGCCGAGATAGAGGAAAAGCGTCGGGACGGAAACAAAAGCGTCCGCCGAGCAGGCCCTCCTCCCTCAAAACTCGACCTCCAGACCTCTTCTACAAGCCTCGTCAAGAATATCAAAAAACGCACTTGGATTTCATGGGGCCTCATCTGCTCAGGCGCTTGTCACAGCGCGCGCTTCTCAGTGCTGATAGAGGGTGACCTCGGCTTTCGGACGCGCCGGCGCGCGAGCTGCAGATCTGGCGCCAGCATTGGAGCAGCGCTGTGCCTGCAAGCACCGATGCCAAACGCCTTCTGACTATCCCTGGCGAGGGCAGAAGGAGGAGGAGGAGGAGGAGGAGGAGGAGGAGGAGGAGGAGGAGGAGGAGGAGGAGGAGGAGCCCTCTGACCAGTTCTGGCGCTGATGCCGCTCAAGACGGCGGATGCGCAGCACGCGCGCCGCGCCCCCTGCCGTCGAGCAGACGGCGCTGCGCGCCGAGCGCGCGGGGCGCCCAGCGGCGAGGGCCCCGGGCCTGCCTGCGCGCGCCGCGGGCCAGGCGGCGCGGGCAGCGGGAGCGGCCTCGAAGGCCTCAGGCGACCCCAGGGGCAAGCAGGTCCTTCAATACCACGCGCCACCGACACCCTGCAGACGTACAAAGCAATAGCCGTCCTCCCGGGCCCCACCAGCAAAGTGCAGGGAACGACGGAACGTAGAAGCCTTGCTGGGCCCTACCGGGGAAGACTATCAAGAACGCCGCCTCCCCAGGGACAAGCAGAGGGAACAGAAGACGTCCTGAAAGCCCCGATCCTCGCACTCCGGCTTCTCCGACTGGATTGCACGAAATGGGGGAGCAAAGGAAGGGTTTGGAAATGGGCTTAGGTCGGGTTTTGACTACTTTTGAATATTCCTCCTGCAGAGGGACATGTCCGACTTACAAATAGGCTCACGTAGCCGATTTCCCCGGAGGAAGGCGCCCAGCGGCGGGGTTGCATGCGGCAGATTTCGTACCCCCCCCCTTCCCCAGTCCCCCGTCATGTCGTCCGACCCGATCCCAGCATCCTCCCCAGCCCACCCGCCCAGGCGAACTCGCCAAGAAGGCGGACCCAGGCATGCGGAGTCTCCTGCGAGGCTCTCGCGCCTTCTTCTTCCGTGTGCGCTCCTCATGGTCGAACCTGCGCCCGAACCTCGGCTGGGGGGCGCGGAGCGGGCCACGGACTAGTGAGCGGGCAAAGACATGATTAAGTGCATGTGCGCACTCCGCGGTCCCGCGGGCACGAGAGACCGCGTGAAAACGTAGGCCAGCGGAAACAGACCACGTGCACATACGCAATTATTGTTGGCCTCTGCGATAAGGACCCAGGGGGGAAGGACGGGGGCGACGACGATCGAGAGTGGATGTCCCAGGGGATCGAGCGCCTCGAGGATGGAGGACTCTCTCCCTCCATCCTGGATGTCTTCTTCCTCCTCCAAAGTTGAGGGCCGAGCTCCAAAGCGGAGGCTCGCAAGCCCCCGGGGCGCAGAGGCTCGAGGACCGATGTTTGGTGAGCGATTCCGGAGCGCTGGGCCGCGAGAAGCCTGCGGGCGCCTCGCCAGGGGGGGGGGAGGGAGGCAGCTCCCGCCCGGCCCGGGCGGAGGAGCTGCCAGGACGAGGAGGCGGCCGGGGCGGGAGCGGTGGGGCCGCGAGAGCCTCCGCGAGGCCCTCTCTGAAGGCTCCCGGGCCGACGCTCCCTGACATCCCCGCGCCGCACCAAAAAAAATACGGTCTCTCGCCTCCCAAGGCCCTTCCTGGGCCCCGGGAAGGTCAGAAAAGTGCTCGGGATGAGAAGCTGGTCCCGGGCAAGGTGCGAGACCTCTGGGAATCCGCGTTTCGGAATCAAGTGCGACTTCGGAGGCCTGGGTTGTCCTCCTGCCGACGGGGTGCTCGCGGCTTCTGTCGAGCCCAGAGGATCGAAAACCTCGCAACAGAAGATTGGACCTCCATTCTGGGCGCTTTGTGCTCCTCATTCTGAACGTGTTTTTTGACTCAACATGGAAGCTGGACGTCCAAGGTGAAGGTGTTCGATCCTCTGGGAGGGCACCCGAAAACACCCCAGGACGCTCCCCAGACCTCCGCCGGCGTTGATCCTCGATTCTGGCCTCTGAAGGCCGCCCTCGGGCCCTGGGGCCGGCAGAGAAAGGACTCCGAGCGAAAAGCTGCCCTTGGGGAGGGGAGTCGAGGCCGGGTGGGACTGCGGATAAAAGCTCGGTCCGCTTACGGCAGGATGGAGGTGGGCTGGAACCTCCGACAGACGTAATGCCTCGGACGACAGGATGGAGGCGGAGACCTCCCACCCAATACCGCGGGATCGTCTCGACACGCCCTCCCTGGGGCGCAGCTCATCGTCGCAGATGATTGTTTGAAGGGGGGCCGAGACACGGGCGCCCTGGATGCCGAGGTCGAGGCGAAACAAACACCGAAACAACAAACAATATGCCGAAAGTGTGAAGAGCACCGACTTGTCTAATATATCAAGAAGAGTTAACATACTAATAACGCAAACAATGGCAACAAAAAACAACAACCACAACAACAACAAATATTTTAGACTGTTCGCTACTTATTTGTTCGAGTGTCATTCCACGTGTATTCCCCGAACCCTCGACACCCACCCTCTTCAACTTCGATCGTGCCCCTTTTGCGGGTATCTTTATTATGTGCAACCCGGGCCCCTGCAAGCGGCGGGGCGGCCGCGGACTGGCGGCCTGGCCAGCGGCAGCGCTGATCGGCGGCAGCCCGCCCCCAAGGGGGACGGACAGGGGACCGACAACGACGACGACGACGACGACGACGACGGCGACGGCGACGGCGACGGCGACGACGACGAGCGAAAGCGAGAGCGAGAGCGAGAGCGACAGCGGGGCCACGAAGGGCAGGAAGGGGGCCACACAGGGCGACAGCGGGGCCACGAAGGGCATGTGTATGGGGCCACGAAGGACGCCAACGAGCGGGGGCCACGAAGGGCAGATAATGCGGGGCCACCAAGGGCATGCAGATGGGGCCACCAAGGGCGCGAACGAGCGGGGGCCACGAAGGGCATACGTATGTGGGGCCGCAGAGGGCAAGGACGGGGCCACTGAGGGCAGCAACGGATCCACGAAGGGCACCGAGGGGGCCACGAAGGGCGACGAGGGGGCCACGAAACGCATGCACATGGGGCCACGACGGGCGCGAACGAGCGGGGGCCACGAAGGGCGTACTTATATGGGGCCACAAAGGGCAGCGAGGGGGCCACGAATGGCTGCAACGGGGCCGCGAAGGGCAGTGAGGGGGCCACGAAGGGCTGCAACGGCTCCACGAAGGGCAGCGAGGGGGCCACGAAGGGCTGCAACGGGGCCACGAAGGGTAGCGAGATCCCGATTCCTAAATCAGCTGCGAGGGAGTCCTAAGTGTGAGCACGACTCCTGGGTGCGTGAGTGTCGGGAGCGCGGCGCTTGAATAGATTGCGAAAAGCTCCAACGCAGGAGCGCGATTCTCGAGTTCGAAAGCAACTCTCCAACGAGAGCACGACTCCAGAACGCCGAAAGAGCGATTTCTGAATCAAGTGTAAGGACGTCCCAAGCGAGAGCGCGATTCCTGAGTAAACCGCGAGGAAGTCTCAGGCGGGAGCGGGGGTCCTGGCTAAATTGTGAGGAAGTCTCCGGCGGGAGCCGTTGTTGTTGCAATCTGGAGGCCAACCGTGCAGTTTGAGCCGAGCGACTTTCCTGGATTAAAAAACCAAGGTGCGAGCCCCGGGGGAAGCACTTCAATTGAAAAAACTCAACGGTGACCAGAGGGGTGGATCAACAACAGGCATTCTTCAACAATGAGAGATCAACAACAACACCAACAACAACAATCATTTTAAGACTGTTCGCTCTTATCTGCTCGCGCGCCATTCAATATGCATTTCCCAGACCCTGGATACCCGCCCTTTCCGTCTTCAATCGCGCCCCTTTTTTGGGGGTGCATTCATTCCCCGCCGCGCGTGGTTCGCGAAGCCCTTGAGAACGAAGGGCAACAGATAACGGGGGGGTACGAGGACGAAGGGGTCGGAGGAAGGGAGGGGAGGAGCAAGAAGGAGGGGGGGCGATGATTTGCGCTGCGAGTGGCGATTCATCTTGCGCCATGGCTTCCGCCAGACGCTGCAACGCAGGTTAGCAACAAGTTTCGCCATGGGTCGCGCCATCAACAGCGCCACGCACCACCCCCTTGAAAAAAACGCATCGTGGATGCCCCCGCGGGGGGGCGCACGGCTGCGAACTGGTGACAGAAACAAATTTCGTGGAACCCTGACAAGAAGCGGGATGTTGGGAGAGCGAGGCGGAACGATAGTGAGAACTGCAACCGTGTCGAGAGGGGCGCGGGGACGTGGAATGGATTGGGATGGAGTGGACTAGAGTAGGGCCTCAGGAGGAGGAGCGGCAAGGAGTGAAGAAGAGGAACCGGGAGGAGCGCGGAGGAGCGGGGGGCTCACGGAGGAATCTGGAGGATGGACTGGGAATAATTTGGGAGAAATGCGGAATGCGACCGGGAAGGGGTGGAGATTGTCGGAGCGGGATGGGCGGCCTGGGGAGGGGCGGGCGGAATGCGAAGAACTGAGGAGTAGCACAATGGAGTACGACCGACGTGAACATGAAGATAAAGGGAAAGAGTAAAGAAGACTGGGAAGGAACGTTGAAGAGTGGGGGTGGGTGGGTGCGAGCGGAGACTGGCGCGGAAACAAAGCGCGGGGGGATTGGAAGGCACCTGAAAGCCTCCCATGACCTCTGGGGGGCCTCAATATGGCCCCGATGACCACCCAGCAGTTCCAGAAGCTCCCAAAAAACCGAACGCCCCGGGGGCCTCGTCGAGGGAAGGCTTCATTCGTTCGAAGCCTTCAGAAGAACCTGGGCTAGTGGGGCGCGCGCGTCTCAAAGGCCGGCAAGCCGGCCCCCGGCAAGCGGCGGACCGTCGGCCTGGCCAGTGGCAACGCTGGCGATGCACACACCGAATCGCGGCAACCCGACCACAAGATGGACAGACAGCGGGCTCGCCACGACGACGACGACCGCGACGAGAGGAGGGAGGAGGAAGAGGAGGAGGGAGGAGGAGGAAGAGGAGGAGGAGGAAGGGAGGGAAGGAGGGAAGGAGGGAGGAAGGGAAGCAGAACAGGGAGGAGGGTGGGGGCTGAAGGGCCGACAGGCTGGCCCTCGGCAGGCGGCGAGGCAGTCGCACGGATTATCGGCCTGGCTGGCTGAAGGGTCGGAGTGCCGGGCTCCAGGCGGCAGGCGCGCCCAAAGGAGGGCGGCCAGGGACAACGATGACGATGGAGAGCGTGATTCCTCAATCAATTAATTGTGAGGACGTATCAAGCAGGAGCCGCGATCCGGTGGTAAGTTGCAAGGAAGTCCTAGGCGAGAGCGCGATTCTTCAATAAATTGTGAGGAAGGATCAGGCTGGAGCCGCTGTTGTTGTAAACCGGGGGCCAACAACGCAGTTTGACCCTCAAGACTGTCCATCATATAAAACAATGTGCGAGCCCTGGGAAAGGCACGTCAATCGAAAAAACAATGTGCACTGCACGGGGGGGACCAACAATAATTATTCTTCAGAAGTGAGAGTTCAACAACAGAAACAACAACAACAACAACAACAACAACAGCAACAGCAACAGCAACAACCAACAACAAACAACAAGCAAACAACAACAACAACAACAACAACAACAACAACAACAACAACAACAACAACAACAACAACAACAACAACAACAACGACAACAACAACAACAACAACAACAACAAGGAAAAGGCGCGCGTGAGAGCCCCGTGAGCTCTAGCCGTCCGGACCCGCCCTCGCCTTATTGCGCAGGCTGCGCTCAGAGCCCCGTGGACGCATTCTGACCCCCCCCCAGCAACAGCAACAGCAACCAGCACCCTCCCCCCAAAAAAATTGGAACTGCCTTGGACTCCCTTACGGACCTTGACGTGGTCCTATGGGTGAAAAACGTATGCGCGCCGGCGTGCCGCCGCTTCAATACAGATCCGATACAGACTGTATGAGATCCTGTAGAGATCCGATACAGACTGTATGGGATCCTGTGAAGATCCGCTACAGACTGTATGGGATCCTGTAGAGATCCGACACAGACTGTATAGGATCCTATACAGATCCGATACAGACTGTATGGGATCCTGTAGAGATCCGAGACAGACTGTATGGGATCCTATACAGATCCGATACAAACTGTATGGGATCCTGTAGAGATCCGATACTGACTGTATAAGATCCTATACAGATCCGATGCAGACTGTATGGGTTCCTATACAGATCCGATACAGACAGTATGGGATCCTAGACAGATCCGATACAGACTGTATGGGACCCTATACAGATCCGATACAGACTGTATGGGATCCTATACAGATCCGATACAGACAGTATGGGATCCTATACACATCCGATACACACTGTACGGGATCCTATACAGATCCGATACAGACTGTATAGAATCCGATACAGATCCGATACAGACAATATGGGATCCTATACACATCCGATACACACTGTATGGGATCCTATACAGATCCGGTACAAACTGTGTAGGACCCTATACATATCCGATACAGCCAGTATCGGATATGTATACAGACCCGGTACACATCCTATACGGATATGTATACAGTCTGTATACAGATCCTATACAGATCCGATGCAGCCTGCATCGGGCCTATAGAATTCGTAAGGAGGCCTATAGAATTCCCATGGGGGCCTATAAAGTTCCGATGGAGGCCTATAGAATTCCGATGGAGGCCTATATAGAATTCGTATGGAGGGCTATAGAATTCCGATGGGGGCCTAGATAGAATTCCCATGGGGGCCGATCGAAGTCTTATGGGGGCCTAAAGAATTCGTATGGGCGCCTATAGAATGTGTATGGGTGCCTATAGAATGCCTATGGACGCCTATAGAACTCCTATGGAGGCCTATAGAACTCCTGTGGAGGCCGATGGAATTCGTATGGGGGCCAATGGAATTCCTATGGGGACCTATATAGAAGTCCTCCGGATGCCCATATAATGCCGATGGAGGCCTATAGAATTCCGATGGAGACCCATAGAATTCCTATGAAGGCCTATAGAATTGCTATGGGGGCTATAGCACTCCAACGGAGGCCTATAGAATTCCCATGGAGGCCTATAGAACTCCTATGGAGGCCGATCAAATTCCTAGGGGCTTATATAGAATTCCGATGGAGGCCTATAGAATTCCTACGGAGACCCATCGAAGTCCTATGGAGGCCTATAGAATTCCCATGGTGGCCTGTAGAATTCCTATGGAGGCCTATAGAATTCCGGACGGGGCCTATAGAATTCCTATGGGGTCTGTAGAATTCCTATGGAAGCCGATAGAATTCCTAGGAAATCCTATTAGGGAACCCTTGGCGCCCCCAAGAGACCCCCAGAGAGGGTTGCTCGGTTGCTCGGTTGCTGGGGGGGGGGGCGGCCCGGGCTCCCACGCGCGCCTTTTCCGACAACAACAACAGCAACAGCAACAGCAACAACAACAACAACAACAACAACAACAACAACAACAACAACAACAACAACAACAACAACAACAACAATTTTAAGACTGTTCGCCCGAAGATGCTCGAGTTTCCAATAACGCGTATTTCCCAAACCCTCGATACCCGTCCTCTTCGTCTTCGATCGAACCCCTTTTGGGGGGTAGACCTTTCTTCCCTGCAGGCCGGGCCCCGGCAAGCGGCGGGGCGGCCGCAGACCGTCGGCCTGGCCAGCGGCAGCGCTGATCGGCGGGGCGGCCGCGGACCGTCGACCCGATCCCAAGAGGGACGGACAGGGGACCGACCACGAAGACGACGACGACGAGCGAAAGCGAGAGCGAGAGAGAACGACACCAGGGCCACGAAGGGCACGAAGTAGGCCACGAAGGGCGACAGCGGGGACACGAAGGGAATGCGTATGGGGCCACGAAGAGCGCGAATGAGCGGGGGCCACGAAGTGCAGATAATGCGGGGCCACGGAAGATAACTATGGGGCCACTGAGGGTAGCAACTGGGCCACGTAGGACAGTGAGGGGGACACAAATGGCGACAGCGGGGCCACGGAGGGCATGCACATGGGCCACAATGGGCGCGACTCCTGAGTACCTGGGTGTCGGGATCGCGGCGCTTGGGCAAATTGCAGGAAATCCCAACGCAAGGCCATTCTTCAGTAAGTTGCAAGCAAGTCTCCAGCGAGAGCGCGACTCCAGAGCGCCGAGAAAGCGATTCCTGAATCAAGTGCAAGGAAGTCCCAAGCGAGAGCGCGATTCCTGAATAAAATGCGAGGAAATCTCGGGCGGAGCGGGGGTCCTGGCTAAATTGTAAGGAAATCTCAGGCGGGAGCCGTTGTTGTTGTAACCCGGGGGCCAGGGGGCCAGTTTGAGCAGGAAGATTTTTACCTAACAGCGAAGACTGATAGGTTTCTAGTGGTGTCAAAAGAGACAGCAAATGACTCCACAGGGGGGTCCGGGCGGGACCCGGGGCGGCTGCCGTCGAAGCCCAAATCGCCTTGGACATCCTCGCAAAATCGCTTTTGGCGCTGCTAGAACTCCATTCCCGGCGTACATTTTGGATGCCCGGAGCCAACTGTAGGCCACTTCGTGGTCTTCGAGTTCCCAAAACTCCATTCCCGGGCCACATTTTGAATGCCCGGAGCCAACTGTAGGCCACTTCGTGCTCTTCGACTTCCCAGAACACCATTCCCGGGCCACATTTTGAATGCCCGGAGCCAACTGTAGGCCACTTCGTGCTCTTCGAGCTCCCAGAACTCCATTCCCGGGCCACATTTTGAATGCCCGGAGCCAACTGTAGGCCACTTCGTGCTCTTCGAGCTCCCAGAACTCCATTCCCGGGCCGCATTTTGAATGCCCGGAGCCAACTGTAGGCCACTTCGTGCTCTTCGAGTTCCCAGAACTCCATTTCCGGGCCACATTTTGAATGCCCGGAGCCAACTGAGGCTGAGGCAGGCTGCTGCTGAGGCAGGCTGAGGCTGAGGCTGAGGCAGGCTGAGGCTGAGGCAGGCTGAGGCTGAGGCTGAGGTTGAGGCTGAGGCTGAGGCTGAGGCAG
This sequence comes from Prorocentrum cordatum, assembly GCA_963575745.1. Lineage (NCBI taxonomy): Eukaryota > Dinophyceae > Prorocentrales > Prorocentraceae > Prorocentrum > Prorocentrum cordatum. The sequence goes on from CAUYUJ010014505.1 coordinate 1,108,329, forward strand.
GCTGAGGCAGACGCTGAGACAGGCTGATGCTGAGGCAGGCTGAGGCTGAGGCTGAGGCTGATGCAGGCTGAGGCTGAGGCTGAGGCTAAGGTTGAGGCTGAAGGCAGACTGAGGCTGAGGCTGAAGCAGGCTGAGGCTGAGGCTGAGGCAGGCTGAGGCTGAGGCTTAGGCAAGCTGATACTGAGGCAGACTGAGGCTGAGGCTGAGGCAGGCTGAGGCTGAGGCAGGCTGAGGCTGAGGCTGAGGCTGAGGCTGAGCAGGCTGAGGCTGAGGCAGGCTGAGGCTGAGGCCGAGGCTGAAGGCAGACTGAGGCTGAGGCTGAGGCTGAGGCTGAGGCAGGCTGAGGCTGAGGCTGAGGGCTGAGCTGAGGCAGGCTGAGGCTGAGGCTGAGGCTGATGCAGGCTGAGGCTGAGGCAGGCTGAGGCTGAGGCCGAGGCTGAAGGCAGACTGAGGCTGAGGCTGAAGCAGGCTGAGGCTGAGGCTGAGGCAGGCTGAGGCTGAGGCTGAGGCAGGCTGATGCTGAGGCAGGCTGAGGCTGAGGCTGAGGCTGATGCAGGCTGAGGCTGAGGCAGGCTGAGGCTGAGGCCGAGGCTGAAGGCAGACTGAGGCTGAGGCTGAAGCAGGCTGAGGCTGAGGCTGAGGCAGGCTGAGGCTGAGGCTGAGGCAGGCTGATGCTGAGGCAGGCTGAGGCTGAGGCTGAGGCAGGCTGAGGCTGAGGCTGAGGCAGGCTGAGGCTGAGGCTGAGGCAGGCTGATGCGGAGGCAGGCTGAGGCTGAGGCTGAGGCTGAGGCTGAGGCTGATGCAGGCTGAGGCTGAGGCAGGCTGAGGCTGAGGCCGAGGCTGAAGGCAGACTGAGGCTGAGGCTGAAGCAGGCTGAGGCTGAGGCTGAGGCAGGCTGAGGCTGAGGCAGGCTGAGGCTGAGGCTGAGGCAGGCTGATACTGAGGCAGGCTGAGGCTGAGGCTGTGACTGTGACTGCCGTTGCCACTGCGACTGTCATCGCGAATGCGACTGCGACTGCGAGAACAGGAGAATTCTACAACTGGATTCTCATCTGGATCTTAAGGGGAATGTTTCCATATATGCTTCCACACATCGCTGTTATGTTGCTTTGCCGGGATAATCACTGTCAAAAAACAGGGTGCGAGCGTCGAGGGGCACACTTTGATTGAGAACAACAAATGTACCGGTGGGGGGATCAACAATAATTATTCTTCAGAAATGAGAATTCAACAACAGCAACAACAACAACAACACCACCACCAACAACAACAACAGCATCAACAACGCCAACAACGCCAACAACGCCAACAACAACAGCAACAACACCAACAGCAATTTTAACAACAACACAAACAACATCAACAACAACTACAACAACAGCAACAACAACATTAATAATGAGATGTATTAAAGTACGAATGATAATAATAACAGTAATCAGAAAACGAATAGCAAATATATACGTCTGATCTAAGAAACCAATAGGTGCGCGGCTGGGTCCGGAATCGGTCGGGCGACATTCTCTCCCATTATCTCCCACTGTCTCCTGTTGCCTCCCTTTGTCTCCCGTTGTCCCCCATTACCTCCCGCTGTCTCCCATTGACTATCCCCATCCCTAATCTCTATCCCTATCCCTCTACCTCCAGCCCTATCCATATCCATCTGCCTCCATCCCTATCCCTACCCCTATATCCCTATATCCCTATGCTCCTAGCCCTATCCCTATCCTTATCCCTTTCGCGAGACACCCAACGTGGACCCCCATCGTGGCCCCCCAGCGTGACCCCCTCAATGGGTCTTCTACCGCAAGGTTGCCATTTTTTCACAACGCAGGCGACCAAAGGTCTTCACCCTTTTCTGGGACAGGCTTTCCATCTTGCAGCCGTTCTTGTTGACAGTCTGGGGCCCGAAACCTGCCTCCAGAAAACCACAAATGGCGACAGGCCAGCAGTCTCTCTGGGCACGCGGCACACCTGGCGCCCGTCGCCGGGGCGAGCCTCGCCAAGGCGCGGGGTCGCCGAGAGGCCTTCCGCCATGGACCGGGATCTGAGGCCATGCCAGGCCAGGGGCCAGCTCGCTTCCTGTCGTCGGGCGTCGGTCGCTCGACGTCGGTCGGTCGGTCGGTCAGTCGCCCCCCTCTCCTCCTCCATCCTTCCTTCTACATCCTGCCCCCTCCTCCTTCCTCCCTCCTCCTTGTTGTTCTTCTCGTCGTCGCCCTCGTCGTCATCGTCCTCGTCGTCGTCGTCCTCCTCCTGCTCCTCTTCCGCCACCCCCAAGACTGAGGGAACCGCTGGACTCAAGCGAAGAGGCCCCCGAGCCTAAGCCTTGAGCGATGGTACCCCGGCCGGCCCCATGGCAGATCGCCACATCCCCCTCCTCCTCCTCCTCCTCATCATCATCACCACCACCACCACCACCACTATCACCATCACCATCACCATCATCATCCTCATCATCATCATCATCCTCATCATCGGCATCAGCATCAGCATCACCACCACCACCACCATCGTACATCATCACCACCACCACCACAATCACCACCACCATCACCATCACCATCATCACCATCATCATCAGCAGCATCTTCATCCCCATCCTCATCCTCATCAGCATCATGATCATCCTCATGATCATCATCATCAGCATCAGCATAATCATCAAAATCAATGTCGTCATCACCATCACCATCACATTCACCATCAGTACCACCATCATCTTAATCATCATAATCATCATCAGCAACATCATCAGCAGCATTAACATCATCATCATCATCATCATCAGCAGCAACATCATCATCACCACCATCATCACCATCATCTTATGATTACGATTACTATTGTTATTATTATCGCGTTTGTGATTTGGCGGAGGCGGCGGCAGCGGCAGCAGCATCTCACTCACGCGTCGCCGAAGAAGCGCGGTCCCGAAAAGCCCCGAGAGCCCGTCCAGCACGCCGAGCGCAGGCGGTTCGGGGCGCCGGCTGGTCCAGGACAGCCCAGGGGAGTGTTGTCCAACCTGGAGGTTTTTCCCTCCATCCTGGTGGTCCCTGGAGTTTTGGGATCCTCTGGGAGTCCTTCCCTTCTCCCGGCCCCGCGGCCGCCGACGGCCGCAGCAACGATTGGAAGACGTGCGGCAAAGACGCCCCCCGCCCCCCGCCCCCCGCACGCCCCCGGCACCCCTGCCCTGGCGGCCGTGAAGAGGTCGCGGCTCCGGGCCCGCTGGCGGCAGGCTTCTTGAATGTCCAACGTTTCCAGCTCCAACGGGTCGGGGGTTGGGAAGGGGGAGATTTTTGTTTGCTGGGGGTGGTGGGATAAATCCCCGTGTGCTGGGAGAGCGCTTCTGTATGACAAGAATGTGGAGCGCTTTCCCGCCCGACCCCCGCATCCATCGTCTAGTATTAACTCGTGCCGAAACAAAATCTAGGAAGTTCTGTCGCGTACGAGATGAGGAGAGGCGCCGGTCCTCGGAAGTGCCCGCATGTCTCTAGACTGCCCAGGGGTCTCCAAAGGCCTCTAGAGACCGAGAACGAAGTATAAATCCTCGACGCTCTTCCCCCTCCTCCTCCTCCTCCTCCTCCTCCTTCTTCTTCTTCTTCTTCTTCTTTTCGCCCTAAGTAGGACGCTGGACCCAACGCCTCGGGCAGAGGCGGGTGGAAGAACTCAGCCCAAGTGGGGGCCCCAAGTAGGGGGGTCTGGCAGTGGGGCAGGTGCCCCCGCACGTGCCCTGTCCATGGGGGGCCCGTCGCGCAAGTTGGCGACACTGTCGGGGGCCCCCATGGAACCCGTGCCTGCCGTGTCGCCTCCTCGATGTCCCGGAGGGTGCCCTGGAACAGCGTCGCCGCCACCCTCCACCTCCCACAATACCTGCCTGGGCGTAATTAACCCATCTCGCCTGCCACATACCCCGCATGGACAAGCGTGCGCACACGCACCCGCACGCACACCAACCACACGACACACACAACACACACACACACACGCACGCACGCACGCACGCACGCACGCACGCACACACACACACACACACACACACACACACACACACACACACACACACACACACACACACACACACACACACACACACACACACAACACACACACACACACACACACACACACACACACACACACACACACACACACACACACACACAGAACGCGCACACAGGGGCACACGCGCGCGCACACCATGAAGCAAGGCGCGCGTTTCAACCCACAACAGCGAACCATGAAAAAGTGCGATCCATGATAAAGTTGGCCCACCTAGTAACTAGGAGGGCCGGCGCGCGCGGCTCCTGGAGCGGCGGCGCACGCGCCGCGCGCGCGCGGCCGCTGGCGGGGCCCCCAGGCGCGGCGGGGCCGCCCGGGCTGCCGGGGCCCCCGGGCGCGGGGGGGCCTCCTGCATGGGCTAGCAAGGCCCCCCGGCGCGGCGGCACCGCCCGAGCCAGCGCCGGCAGCGGGGCCCGCCGGCGGGGCGGCACCGCCCGGGCCAGCGCCGGCGGCGGGGCCCCCGGCGGGCGCGAGGGCTGGGGGCGGCTGCAGAGCGAGAGCAGCCGGACCCGGAGGGGCCGCGTCCTGTGCGTGGCCACCAGCCCACGGCGCGGTCCAGTTCCGGACCGCGTCCAGGAGTGCCGCCTGCATCCCCAGGGACCCCGAGAGTGTGATCTTGCCTTGCCGCAGCCAGCAGGACACGCACCCCCCGCCCTCGGCGGGGCGGATGGCCACGCCGATCTTCTGCCCGTGCGAGCCGTACAGGAAGAAGGCCTGGCCAGAGTGGCGGTGCAGCGGCTGGCCCCAAGGGTACGTGGCCGCAAGACGCAGGATTTCCACGTCGGTCAGGGCCCGCCCGTCGGCGCGCGGTAGAATGCGCCGCTGCGTGGACTGCCCGCCGCCACCGGCCGCAGGGGCCCGGCGAGAGCGGCGGGAGGCACCACTCGGCACGGGCGGCAGCTGCCCGCACGGGAAGGTCCGTGGGCAACGCAGCGCCTGCAGAGGCGTGCCAGGGCGGCGGCGCACTGGGTGCACCTGCAGCCGGCGCGGCAGCAGGCAGCATGGGGCCGGGGCCGCCAGGGCCACTCGCAGCGCTTCCACCCGAGCTCGCCGCCGCAGCGCCGCCCGAGCTATGGCCCGAGGCGCCCGCAGCCGGTGCCGCGGCAGGCTGCAAGGGCCCGGGGCCACTGGCGCCACTCGCGGCGCCTCCACCCGAGCTCGCCACCGCAGCTCCGCTCGAGCTATAGCTCGCGGCGCCCGCAGCCCAGCGCTGCCCTACGGCGCGGAGAGCAGCAGCGGCACCCTGTGCCGAGCCCCCGTACACCACCACCAGGGCCTCGGCGACGACGGGGCCAAGGAAATCGGCCCCGAGCAGGAGGGCGTGGACCACCTCCGCCAAGCCCACCGGGCGCCCCAGCCGCCCGAAGAGGGCAGCGGCCGCCAAGGCAGCAGGCGCAGCGCGCCCAGGCGCAGCGGCGGCCAAGGACCGCAGAGCAAAGACGAGATCCGAGGAAGGCACTGCGGATGCACCCGCGAGCCCTTGCACCAAGCCGGCGAAGGGCGGGCCCAAGGACGCATGAGCAAACCAACCTACCAAGGTCTCCGCTGGTCGGAAACCGACCGCGACCAGGAGCGCCGGAGAGAAGGCCCAGTTGCCGGCGCCGGGGTGTGAAGGCAAAGTGCTCGCAGCGGCCGCCGCCAGCGATGAGCTGGGAGGCCCCTCGTTACCCGCCGCGTAGCCGCCGGCGTGTGGGGCGCCAGGCGAAGCCGGGGGCACCGGCGTCAGAGGCGAACCAGGCGACGCCGAGGACGACGACCTGGACGAGGGTAGAGCATCGGTGTGCAGAAAAAGCCCTAAAGACTGGCGGCGGCACGGGAGCTCCCGCCGGCTCGGCCGCTTGATGGCCCGGGGCCATGGCGGACCCGACGGAGAACGCTGGGTGGCCTGGGACTGTCTCCGCCTCAAGGTCCACCTGCTCAGGGGCACCAGTGAGACGCGCAAAATCCGCCCCGGCATCTGGCCCAACCGGCCCACTGCTGCTGGATTGGGCCCCGCTGGTGCCCGCCGAAGCCGCCCGCGACGCACTGCAAAACTGGGAGAAAGCCTCGAGCAGACGGGCGCGCCCTGTGGCCTCAGCCTCGAGCTGACGGGCACGCTTTTGGCCTCAGCTTCATGTTGGGCCTGGGCTAAGTAAGCGACGCGCTCTAAGTCCGACAGGGCCGCCCAGTCCGCACGGACCAGCCCTTCGTGTACATGGTCGGTGGCCTGGCCGGCGGCAGGAGCACCCGCACCCACCTCCAACCACAACTGATGCAAGCGCCCACTGGCCCGCAACTGAGAACGGAAGAGAGCCAGAGCTTCTTTCTCGTGCGGCACGCGCTTCTGAGCAGCAGTGCAGGGCCCAGGTGCCATGGCCAGGGCGAGTACGAACAGCAGCTTGGGCGTCATGGGAATGCCGATGTTCTGAGAGCGAGGCGACGAAACACAACAACAACAACTTGATGGTGAAGCGGCTGCAGCGTAGCGGGAAGTGCAGGCACGTAACGGGAAGAGCGCTGAGAAAGAGGACGTGGAATGAATGGCGGGAAGGCGAGCACACGACGGAAATACATACAGAAGAAAGGACAGAAAGCCTAAGATTGCTGAGAGCGCAAGCTTGTTGGACAGAGTCCATTTTGCGCGCGCGTGGCCCGCATGGTATTGCTTGACAGGGATCGTGCCTCCGGAAAATGCTTCTGAGAGAAAACAAGAATGCCGCCACACACTCGCGCAGGCCGAATCCAGGCCACTGCGAGTGCATGGCGGCATCCTTGCTTTCACTTGGAAGGGCCGCCGCAAGGCGGCTGCGCAGCAGGATGCTTGCACTCTGGCAATCGCATCGGGCCTGCCGCGCGCCAGCGGGATGCTTGCACCTTCGGCAATCGCATCGGGCCCGCTGGCCTGCAGTGGGATGCTTGCACTCCAGGCAACCGCATCGGGCCCACCGCAGAGATCTGAAGAGAACCTCCACTAGCATCATGGCAGCGTCGGCCACGCGGGCGGGACCGATGTTAACATATCGTGCGCCGCTCAACCAGTCACCATGGCACCACCGTCCAAAATCAAAATGTGTCTCTCAATCACGCCCTCGCGCCGAGTCAGAAAAAGAGAAGAGTGCTGGGCTTAATTTTCTAGCCCAGCATGTGCACCAGGTAGCCTAATCAAACCAGAGCAGATGGTTTGGGTGGTGGTTAGGCCATGTTACTTCGCCTCTCGATAAGTCCAGTCCATTCCATGCCTCTGGGGAAAACAGTAACAAACCCACGTTCACATCCGGCCGCCCACCACCACGCAACCTACTCCAGCTCCCCCCCATCCCCCTGTTACTGTGACTGTGGCTGGTCCAGGACAGCCCAGGGGAGTGTTGTCCAACCTGGAGGTTTTTCCCTCCATCCTGGTGGTCCCTGGAGTTTTGGGATCCTCTGGGAGTCCTTCCCTTCTCCCGGCCCCGCGGCCGCCGACGGCCGCAGCAACGATTGGAAGACGTGCGGCAAAGACGCCCCCCGCCCCCCGCCCCCCGCACGCCCCCGGCACCCCTGCCCTGGCGGCCATGAAGAGGTCGCGGCTCCGGGCCCGCTGGCGGCAGGCTTCTTGAATGTCCAACGTTTCCAGCTCCAACGGGTCGGGGGTTGGGAAGGGGGAGACTTTTGTTTGCTGGGGGTGGTGGGATAAATCCCCGCGTGCTGGGAGAGCGCTTCTGTATGACAAGAATGTGGAGCGCTTTCCCGCCCGACCCCCGCATCCATCGTCTAGTATTAACTCGTGCCGAATCAAAATCTAGGAAGTTTTGTCGCGTGCGAGATGAGGAGAGGCGCCGGTCCTCGGAAGTGCCCGCATGTCTCTAGACTGCCCAGGGGTCTCCAAAGGCCTCTAGAGACCGAGAACGAAGTATAAATCCTCGACGTTCTTCCCCCTCCTCCTCCTCCTCCTCCTCCATCAATTTTCCTTACAAGCTCCTCTCTGTCGCACGTCCCGGCGTGTCGGTGTGGCGGGCGGGGTGATTCGCCTGAGACTGTAACCATTTATGATCCTGACGCTTGTAACTTGCAACAGCTTCACGGATCTTCACGGATAGAGGGGAGTAGTGTTTAAAATGTGGATTTCGCCTGAGCACAGCGAGCATTCGTCTCAAAAGTTTGCATCAGCTTAACGGATGGTGGAGGGGCGTTTTCACCATGTGGCTCTCGCATTCGTGCCCCGGCCAACATTCGTCATACAAGTTCGTGATCGTCTCACAGATGGAGAAAGGGCATTCAAAATGTGGCTCTCGCCTTGGCACCGAACACATTCGTCATTCAAGTTTGCGGCAGTCTCACGGGTGCAAGGCGGTTCCTTTTCAAAATGTAGCTCTCGCGCTGGCGCCGCAAACATTTGTCTTGAATATTGGCATCAGTTTCACTGATGGGCGATGGCTCATTTTCAAAATGTAGCTCTCGCCTTAGCGGCACATTCGTTATAAAAGCTTGCAACAGCTTCACACACTGAGGAGGGGTAGTTTTCAAACTGTGGTTCTCGCCCTGGCGTCGCGCACATTCGTCACACAAATTCGCAGCAGCCTGTCGCATGGAGGGGGGTCTTCAAAATGCGGCTCTCGCCTTAGCACCGCACACATTCGTTGCAACAACATGCACAAGTTTGAAAGATGGGGGTGTCGTTTGGAAAAGTGTAGAGCCGCGCACATTCACTATACAAGTTTGCAACTGTTTTACTTGTGGAAGGGGGTCGTCTGCTTAATGTGGTTCTCGCATTAGCGCCGCACACATTCGTCATAAAACATCGCAGCAGTCTCACGGATGCACAGCGGCTCCATTCCAAAAATGTAGCTCTTGCGCTAGCGCCGCAACCATTCGTCTTGAACCATTGCAGCAATTTCTATGACGGAGGGTGGCCTGCTTTCAAAGTGTAGCTCTCGCCATAACATCGCGCACACTCGTTGTAAAAATTGCAAACGGGTTCACGACATGGGGGTGCTTTCAATACATACAAGGCCGCGCACACTCACGATAAACAGTTTGGAATAGTTTTGTTTGTGACAAGAGTCACCTTCAAAATGGCACTCTCGCCTTAAAGCCGCGCGCATTATCATACGAGTTCGCACTCGCCTTTTCAAAAACGGGCTCTCGCCTCAGCGCCGCGCAGATTCGCTGTTCAACGCAGTGTTCAGCAGGATGGAAGACTGCTTGTTCTCAAAATGGAGCTCTCGCTGGAGACCCCGTTGAGCTTAAGGGAACTTCAGCGCACGCAGCGCTGCACGGATCCAAGGCAGGTCTTCCTCAACATGGAAGCATCGCTTGAGATGTCCCCGAATTTCTTGACAGCAACGACAAACTTGTCCAACTGTTAGACAATGTTACACGGGTGGGGGCGGTCCTTCTTAGAAAGGGGGGTATCGCTCGACACCTCGTTTAACTGTTTGATCTGGTTTTTCGAGGGGCCGCTTCTTGTAGTGACCCGGAGGACTTGTACGGGCGTATGAGGAGAGGACTTGGGACGGAAGGATATATTGCAGCATCGCTGATGTACCCATGGCTTACTCTGGTCCTCATCCTCCTCCTCCTCCTCCTGCTCAACCTCCTCCTCCTCATCCCCATCCTCCTCCTCCTCCTCCTCCTCCTCCTACTCCTCCTCCTCCTCCTCTTCCTCATCATCCTCATCATCATCATCATCATCATCATCAGCAGCAGCAGCAGCATCATGTCCATCATCTTTATCACCACCACCATCATCATCATCATCATCATCATCATCACCATAACCATCATCATCACCACCACCACCATCATCATCACCACCACCACCACCACCACCATCATCATCATCATCATCATCATCAGCATCATCACCATCTCATCATCATGAGCATCATCATCATCATCATCATCATCATGATCATAATCGTCATCATCACCATCTCATAATCATCAGCAGCATCATCATCATCATCACCACCATCATCATCATCATCATCATCATCATCATCATCACCATCTCATCATCATGAGCAGCATCATCATCATCATCATCACCACCACCACCACCATCATCATCATCATCATGAACATCACCACCAACATCATCGTCATCATCATCAGCATCATCATCAGCATCATCATCAGCATCAGCAGCATCATCATCATTATCATCATCATCATCATCATCATCATCATCATCATCATCCGTATCAACATCACCAGCATCATCGTCATCGTCATCATCAGCAGCATCAGCATCAGCATCAGCATCAGCATCAGCATCAGCATCAGCATCAGCATCAGCAGCAGCATGATCGTCATCATCATCATCATCATCATCATCATCATCATCATCATCATCATCATCATCATCATCATCATCCCTCCTCCTCCTCCTCCGCCTCCTCCTTCTCCTCCGCCTCATTATCCTCCTCCTTCTGCTCTCTCCTCCCTCCTCCCTCCTTCCTCCCTCCTCCCTCCTCCCTCCTCCCTCTTCCTCCAACTCTCGTCTCCTCCCCCTCCTCCCTCCTGCTCCTCCTCCTCCTCCTCCTCCTCCTCCTCCTCCCTCCGCCCTCCTCCCTCCTCCCTCCTCTCTCGTTGCCTTCTCCCCCCGCGCGCGTGGTGGAGGAGGGATAAGGGCGCGCGCGGGAGCGGGCGTTGTGGAGGGGAACGGAGGAGACAGGATGAGAGAGGAGGAGGAGGAGGAGGAGGAGGAGAAGGAGGACGAGGAGGAGAAGGGGGAGGGGGAGGACGACGAAGACGACGACGACGCAACGACGACGACGACGACGATGATCTTCTCTCCTCATGGAGGGGGCCATATGACCAGCCCCTCGCCTGCGGATGGACTCCTCGATGTACTTGTTTTGCGGCATCGCTGGGGGAGCGAAGGCGGCCGCCTCGGCCCGCGGGGCACGGTCTTCGCGGGATCGGGCGACCGCCGTGTCGGGACAGCCGGTGAGAGGGGGGCGCTTCGGCCTCCGAGACGCACCTGCTGGGCCCCCGGGCCGTCAAGAAGCGACACAAGATAAAAAAAGACGGCCCTGGGAAGGGATCTTAGTCCCCGGGGTCGGCGCTGTGGAAAAGTGACGACGTCAGGGGTCTCGGTACGCAGCCAAGAGAAGGGCCCTCGTCCTTCTCGTGTTTCCAGCACCCAGTCCCATAGTGCTCGGCTGGTTTTGGACCCAGGGGCCATCGAAATGTATCGGGGGCGAAGAACTGCCCCCCAGAATGTGTCGAGACTTCTGGGGTCTGGTGATTGAAAATCAATACACCAGATGTCTCGGGAGGAGGAGGAAGAGCATTAGTTTCTTGACATGTGCTGCTGCCCAGAGGCGCCACAATCTGGCTTCCACTTGCGGTTAGAATCTGTACGCAGCAATCTCAGGACGCTTTGGGGACCCTCCACTGAAGACCTCACGCCCAAACAGCTCTGGTTCTGAGGTAGGGTGCCCAAGGCAAGGCTTTCCCAGAGGAGAAGAAAGAGGAGGAGGAGGAGCAAGAAAAGGAGGAGCGACACTGGCCATCAAGGGGAGGGCGGACAAATGAAGACCAGACGATCCACGAAGAGACAGGGGAACGACAAACAAGTAAAAAGGTGCGCGTTGCGCTTCAAGAGGGCTATCCCGAGCGAGCACTTCAAAGACTAGCGTGCGCAGCAGGAGGGGGAGGACGGACAAGGATGAGGAGGAGGAGGAGGACGAGGAGGACGAGGAGGACGAGGGAAGAGGAGGGAGAAAAAAGGAGGAGGAAGAGGAAGGAAGCCGGAGGAGGGAAGAGCAGCAGCAGCAGCAGAAGCCGCCGCTGGCCTGTGCCCCCATGGCTCGCTGGAGAAGATCGGAGGAGGAGGAGGAGGAGGAGGAGGAGGAGGAGGAAGGTACCCTTGCCCGCAGCATCGGGCATTGAACACCCGCAGAGGCAGGCACCCGTGCACGCAGCATCGAGCACCGAGCACCGAGCATCGAAAATGAAAAGGCCGAATGCCAGGGAGGCCACTGATGCGGCCGCGGCTGCTGCGCCCCGCGGCGTGGCGTCCCAACGCCACGCCGCGGGGGGCCCGCAATGCCCTGGAGGACGGAGCGGGGTGATGATGCGGTCAGGGACGTTTGCATAGCGTTTCGCGGCGACGGCCCTGGCGACACGCTATGCCATGCGAGTGGATAGCGTGTCGCTCCGCTCCGCGGGGCGGAAGGCTGGGAACAGCTCGGAACGTTGACGCTTGGGAATGGGGACGTGGATAGCGTGCCGGCCGCGTGGCGGGCCAGAATCAGCGGAGCCACACGCTAAGCCAAGTTTCCGGACCGGAAGGAGGAGGAGGAGGAGGAGGAGCAGGAGGTAAACCAAACACTTTGCTGCTAAAGCCACGATTCGGGTTAGGGTTCTGGTTCGTGTGGCAGGGCGCACGACCATGAACAATGGTGCATCCGCCGCCACTGTGCCTCGAGGCACGAAGTGGAGTGTCCTCAGGTCCCTTCGAATTCTCTGTATCGAACACTGTCAGAATATGGCTCCAGGAACCCAGTCTGGAGTTGCCGGCGCGGCCAGGCGCTCTCGGGCGCGGCCAGGCACTCCTAGGGGTTGCTCGTGTGACTTTTCCAAAGGCTCGAGGTCTCCCAGACAGGCAAAGAGTCATGAGAGCCCCGATGTATCTTCCAAGGGACCTGGAAGAGGGAGGAGGATCAGAAAGGGGAAGGAAAAAAGAGGAGGAGGAGGAGGAGCTCGGCAATGGCTAGGAAGGTGCCACCACATTAAACATGCATCAAAAGGCAAACACATTCCAACGAGTTAGAAGAGGCCGATATCCTCCTCGGGCGGCACAACCTGCCGTCGGCGCTCCCGCGCTCGAAGACCGAGTGGCTCAGCCTCCTCCCGAGATCGGAACCCAAAAAGAGACAGGCCTCAAAGAAGGTCGACCCCAGTGCCCGCCCACCTCGCCGCCCCCCCACTCCCCCGAGAAGAGGCAGCCAGAGAACCTCTGGACGGCGGCGGCGCGAGCGACGGAACGGCGTCGAGAGACATCATCGACGCCAAGAAGTCCCGAGCGGGGTCCGACAACACGGACGCTCGGGACACACGTTAGACACTCTTGGACGGGTGGCGACCTTGCGAGATCCATGCCGATTGCCGCTCTCGGCCCGACGAGCGGTGCCCAACATAATCCGACGTGAGAGCTGTTTTTTTGTGTCCTCCTACAGCGCACACCGAGCCACAGGTCGTGCAGAATGCGATCGAACCCCGATCGCGCGTTTCAGCATTTTGGACCTGCGCCTAAAGGGCCGCATGTCCCAGAGTGGGCCAGACCGAAAGCTCTGGCCACTCGACGGAGCGGCCGCATCCGAGCCCCTCTCCCCGCCCCCGAGCTCCGACCCCGCCCCCCGCCCAGAGCTAGGGAGAGAACGAGGAGGAGGAGGAGGAGGAGCAGCAGCAGGAGGACCCTCACGGAGAGGAGGGAGGTCAAGGGAGATGTGACGGAGCCACTCGAGGCCGACATGATGAAACTCCTGTCGGTCACCGATCCGAGCCTCCTGCTCCGCCGAATACTTACACAACAAACGGGCCAATTCATGGCACCCCATCGACGATAAGCCTATCGGGGTCGGGGATCCTACCTAGAGCGGCCCCTTTCTTTGCATACGCATCAGCCGCTCGATTTTCCCTAGTACTCGAGCCTACTGAGCTTGCCATTCTCAACATATCGCATGGTGCAATGGGCGGGGACCTTGCACCACGAGACTCCAGCCAACTCATTGTGCACGTGCTGCCACAAGTGAGACCGAGCATTATCTGGGTTGACGGCACCTGAAGGGTCCTGGACATACGCCAAGGTGCCCGAACAGTCCCCGTAAAGACAGGCCCCAGGGAAGACAGCAGCATGGCGCACCAGCGATAGCACAGCGTAGTCCTCGCCGTCCCGAGCTACCTGGGCTGGAGCATCACAGGGGGGCACGCGCCCCCAAATCGCACGAGCCACCTTTCCCCAACCGCACGTCACCACAACTACCCACCCCGCCGATCTGATCCTAAGGGGCGCTGGATCGTCACGCGAGCCATCGATAAAGATGTGGTCCCCATCACCTAAGGTCAACCCATCGGCAGGCCAATTGCACGTATACACAGTGGCCTTGGGGGGCTCAGTGGGACGGGCGAACCAGCGGGTGGGGTCGGGAAGGGCACAGCGGGCAAGGAGCTCCTGAGCCCTGGGAGAGAGCAACTTGACTCGATCCGCTGCCCTGCGAACTTCAGGGCTGATCACATCCCTTCTCCAAACATCATGAAAGCCACATTTGAACCGACGGTGGAACGCGGTCCCAGGGGCGGCCTGATAGGCCGGGCCCACGGGAGACATATCCTGACAAGAGCCGTGAAACCTCTGCTGACACCAATGCCGACTCGCAATGAAGCTACGCAAACAATGACGGCAGTGATCCGACCAAGTGGGTGAACTCTGCTTCGAGAGGAGATCGAGCGCAGGCTTGAGGCGCATCGGCCCTCTCCACTCATGCCCGAAATCACTCTGCCGATCCTGCTCTTCGGTTATAATGGCCTCCTCACGCGCCCCCCGAATGCGGAGACAGAAGAAGGCAGGGGAAAACGCATCTAGGCCCCGCGCTCTACCCGCTCGGTCAATCAAAACTGCATTGGGAACATCCGGCCGCCGACCTATGCGACCAAGCGAGAGCACGGGAGCCGCCGCGGGTTGCTTAGCCGAGCTCCACGGCTTGGCCTTGCCGGCCGTCAAGAGCGCATCTTCGGAAGCCAACTGGGCGCCTGCTTTGGAGACGCTGCGACGCCGCCAAACCGAGACGAACGTCTCGACGGCATCCACCGCCACGTAAACAAATGGGTCTCGCTGCTGGGCACCAGAGAGGGGGAAGGCGAGGCCGAGGGAGGGCCCAGGCTGAAGGGGGCCGAAGGACCTGGCCGAGGCAACTCTGAGGGCCCAAAGGGCCGAGTTTCCCAGACCACTAACGCGCGCCCCCCACGCGGCCTCAGCGACTGGCCCTGCCCCGTTCACCCGAGAGGCCCCCCAATCTTGGAGAGCCGAGTCGCCGAGGCCGACGCGGCTGAGAGGCGCCGATATTGCACAGGCACGCGGCGCGCCCTGCCATCGGAAGCGTCACCGCCCAAGTCACGACGGGTGCTGGCCAGGGCGCTCTCGTCGAAAGGCCTGTCCTCATCGCCCAGCAAGGCCTTCAGCAGCTCTTGGCACGAGCAGAGGAAGCGCGCCTTGGTCAGGTTGAGCGGCAGGCCAAGTTCCTCCATCTCGGTCGAGACGGCAACCGCGGCCCTGACGAGCTGCTGAGCCACCGTACGCAGCGCGCCCACCGCATGAATCATCAAGTCGCCCGCAAGATTAAGCGGCCGACGCACTGGCGTCTCAGTCGCCACTGTTCTGAGAACGCGCAAATTGATGAGCATCGCGACGCCAGTCGCGCAGCTGCAGCCAGCGAAGACCGTGCCATTCGGCAGCACTTGCCGAAAGGTAGCCCCAAGCCAGCGGGCCCTCCGCGGCCCGTGGCACACCGCGCGCAAACACTTCAGCAACTGCTCGTCGAAGCCGTAGTGCCTGCCAGCTGCGCGCATGGCAGCGTGAGAAATGTTCTCGTAGAACTTCCGCACCTCGCAGTACAACGCGCCGCTGGCGAAGTTGTGCCTCTTCGCGTGGACAACCGGCAAGTTGTGGGCGCAGGGCGCGATCCGCGGCGGTGTCACCAGACTTGCCCCAGAAGAAGCTTGCGTCCACGCTGACCTCCCACGAACGAACGAAGAGGCTGCCGAATTCTGGACCACGCTCGGGGCCATGCGGCCAAAAGCCCAATCGGCCTGCGCCCAACATCGGGCGGCGCCTTCAGGATGAACACCATCATCGTGGCCCAGAGCCCCGGAACAATCGCCATCCTCTCGAACTCGCCAAGGATGGCCGCGAAGCGCGTCGCCATCGTGTCCGAGAGCTCGTTCAAGAGCCGCGGGTGGAAGTTGTCCCAACCTAGCCCTTTGCGGCGGCCAAATTAGAGCGTCGCCGCACGAGCTTGCTTCGCGCTGACCGGCTCCAGCGCGTGCTCCACCTGCCAGGGCGCCGCTGGAGGCTCCAGTGTCCTGGCATCTTTTACCCAGAGCGGCAGCCACTCCTGCAGCACGGCCTCCGCGGCCAGCGAGCCCACCTGCGGCAGCGCATCGATATCCTCAGGAAAAACGACGGGCTGCGGCTGGACTACCTTCGGCTCGATCAGCTTGCGCGCAATGCGTCCAGACCCAGAAAGAGCCGAGCTGCGAAACTCACGCCGTAGTTTCGCCTTAGCCGCCGCGTCAGCTTGCCTGCGCATGGCGAGCTCAACGTCCAGGAACTGAGAAAACCACGGCGCCAAAGGGCTGTCTCTCTCTGCCAAGCCGAGCCACTTATCAACGGCCATGACTCCCAAGGCCTCGGCTCCACTGACAGCGGCTGGAAGCGTTAGCTCATGAGCTTCAAGAAAGAGGCAAGCTCGAATCGCCTGCCACTTGCCACGAGAGCCTCGAGCTGCACGGCCCCATCTGAGCATAGCCTGCCAGATGCGGTAGAAGCTCCACCAGGCCTCCGTGTCCGAGGAGTCATGATGCCGCTGTCGCCGTGCTTGAAATTGCAGGAGAGGCTTCTCGACCACTCGAATGCCTTTCCCACGGCCACGGTGCAAATGCGCAGCCGTAACATCAACTTGTTGTGCTCGAATCGGCACCGATTCAGCCAGGTCGAACCACCGAGCAGAGGCCGCCTGAATACAAGAAATGGGCTCCAGCAGCTCTGCCTGTTCAAGCTGGGACTCAGCACTCGGCTGCGGCACAACAACTTCAACGTCCTTGGCCACCCGTTTCGCCACTGCAAAGAGCGTCGAGGGTCCTCGACCCACACGGTCGGCCGATGCCATATCTGCCCAAGAGAGCAGCACACCTGGTCATGTGTGCCAGCAGGAGTTCCAGCGTAGGCGAGAGGTGTCTGCACGAAGTGCGCGAGCGAGCGCGACATCACGAAGTAGTCGAACTCGTGATCATCGCAAGTCGGCATGCCAGCATTCACGATGATGGCGTCCACCTCTTCGCACCAATCGCCGTCCTGCAACTCATGCGCTTCAGTGTTCCAGTCAGCCCCTATGAAAAATGGGATCGGGTACTGATCGACGAGGCTGGCCACTGCTGACAGGAGCGCCAGGTTGTCCCCCGTCAAGCCGATCGACGTGACCATGTAGAGGGACATCGCCAAAAGTACCGAGCCGTCTCCAAGATGCAGCCTCCTGGCCACTATTCGGCGGCTCCACTCATCAGGGGCAGGGACGCCACAAAAGACGCCAATGTGCATGCCTATGCTGGAGGAGGAGGAACAGGAGGAGGAGGAGGAGGAGGAGGAGGAGGGGGAGGAGGAGGAGGAGGAGGGGGGGAAGGCAGAAGGAAGATGTCTCGGAGAAAGAAGGAGGGGAGGAGGAGGGCGAGGAGGGATGAGGAAAGGATGACGAGGAGGATCCGGAGCCGCTGTGTATCGGAGGTGAGGGGGTGAGATCGAAGTGGAACGGAGAGCCCCCCTACCGGGAAATCGATTTCGGTTTCGTGTTCGTGCGTGCCGTGCGGGCGAGGCGAAGCTGCGTGGGCGGGCGAGAGGAAAGTCTCCTGTGGCTGAGGCGCGGCCGGACCAAATGATTCTCCGCCGGGCGGCCGGTGGCGCGCGGTGTCCCGCCGGTGTCCCGCTGGTGTCCCGTCGGTGTCCCTGTGGCTGAGGCGCGGCTGGACCAAAAGTGTCTCTTCCGGGCGGCCGGTGGCGCGCGGTGTCCCGCCGGTGTCCTGTCGGTGTCCCGTCGGTGTCCCGATAGTGATGGCCCCCGATGATCATGATGATGATGATGATGATGATGATGATGATGATGATGATGATGATGATGATGATGATGATGATGATGATGTTGATGTTGATGATGATGATGATGATGATGATGATGATGATCGATTGTGAGATCGATTGTGAGATCGATAGATGAGATCGACAGTGAGACCGAATGTGAGACCGAATGTGAGATCGATTGTGAGATCGATTGTGAGATCGATAGTGAGAGCGATAGCGAGATCGATAGTGATATCTAAAGTGAGATCGAATGTGAGATCGATTGTGAGATCGATATGTTGATGATGGCGATGACGATGACGATGATGATGATGATGTTGATGTTGATGATGATGATGATGATGATGATGATGATGATGGTGATGATGATGATGATGATGATGATGATGATGATGATGATGATGATGATGATGATGACGTCGATTGTGAGATCGATTGTGAGATCAATAGTGAGATCGACAGTGAGACCGAATGTGAGACCGATCGATTGTGAGATCGATAGTGAGATCGATAGCGAGATCGATAGTGATATCGATAGTGAGATCGAATGTGAGATCGATTGTGAGATCGATAGCGAGATCGATTGAGTGAGACGTTGGTTCCCCCTCCCCCCTCACCTCCTTATCACCTGCAGGGTGGTCGTATAGGTACGGAGCTGATGGTATACAATGATATTGACCCCATTCCCCGATCTGCTGACCTGTCTTGGTTTCACTCCTCGGCCGCAGAGGCCTCGACACCTTCTCTGGAGGTAACTCTTCGTTCCAGATGCAGTCTTGATCCAGTTTTGATTGCTCTGGGGCCCGAACAGGGTCCCTGGAGGCCTAAACCGAAGAAAAACGCAAGGGAAACATCAAGTTCCTGGACGCCACAGCGCGCGCTCCAGTGCAGATGTGATTGCCCTGGGACAAGAATCCGCCACCGAGCCCCCTGGCACGTTGAGACGTGCTGGAATGCCACGTGCTGTCTGGCAGAGCTTCTGTAATCTTCCAAAGGTCCCCCACCTCCTCAAAAAGCGCCTCGCCACGCGCACCAGCCATACTCCCACGGGGTCCCTGGGCGGCCATGGCGCCTCCCTGGGGCTCCCCATGCCTTTCATGACAGGGAGGCCCCCAAGACGGTCCAAGAGGACCCCGAGTCGCTGAACGATCGCTCGAAGACGCCTCAGATGGCCTCATGATGGCACAAGAGCCTTCCAAGGCGCCCCCCGAAGCCTCCAAGAGGTCTCCCAAGAGGGCCCCCAAAGGCACCAATCAGTGATTTTCCGTGCGTTTTTGAAGGATTTTGGCGGTCTCGCCTTTTCGGCTCTCTAACGCTCCGAGGCGACCCAAGAGGACCCCAAGACCACTCCAAAACGGCCCAAGATTCCTCCAAGAGGGCCTCAAGACGGCCTAAGAGCGCCTCAAGACGGCCCAAGAGGCGACCAAAAGGGCCCAAGAGGGCCCCAAGACGGCCCCCAAAGGGGCCCAAGAGGCCCTCAGGAGGTCCCAAGAGGCACCCAAGAGGCCCCAAGAGGCACCCACGAGGCCCCCACGAGGCCCCCACGAGGCCCCCAAGAGGCCCCAAAACGGCCCCCAGGAGGCTTCAACCTGCACGGTGGCGGGACTTGCCGTGGGCAGCTGGATAGGATCCCCGAAAACCGAAACAGAAGAGAAACGCTGGGGCAGGCGAAACATCAAACTCCCAAAAAACTATACTGCAGCAGGCCGGCCCCGCGGCCCGCCTCGGGCATTGCTTCATGAGGGATATAAGCGCGCCTTTCGTGCACCTTCCAAGCCAAAGGGGCCCTCTTAAGGCCCCAGAAATCGCCCCCCCCTCCCACCCCACAGCGCGCTGGGCCCCGGGCCCGCGCGGGAACGCGCGCGCGGCGCGCCGCGGCAGGGCGCGGTGCCCGCGCTGCTTCGCGGCGGCTCAGTCTGTAAGCCCGGGGGCTGCGCGGGGGCACTGGCAACGACGAGCGCGGCAGTGACCCGGCACTGGCCCAGCAGTTGCCCGGCAGCGGTCCAGCGGCGGCCCGGCGGCGGCCCGGCAGTGGCGACAAGGGCGGCGACGCTGCGCGGGGGGACAGCTCCGTCCTGCTCGCCCTGCGTCCTCCTGCTCGCCCTGCGTCTTTGTGCTGCTGCTGCTGCTGCTGGTGCTGGTGCTGGTGTTGGTGCTGGTGCAGATGCTGGTGCTGGTGCTGGGGCTGGTGTTGGTAGTGGTGCTGGTGGTGCTGGTGGTGCTGGTGGTGCTGGTGGTGCTGGTGCTGCTGCTGCCGCCGGTGCTGGTGCTGCTGCTGCTACTGGTGCTGCTGCTGTTGCTGTACTGTTAATCCTCCTCCTCCTCCTCCTCCTCCTCCTCCTCCTCCTCCTGCTCCTGCTTCTCCTGCTTCTCCTGCTTCTCCTGCTTCTCCTCCTCCTCCTCCTCCTCCTCCTCCTCCTCGTCATCATCCGTCTTTTCGTTATCCTCCCTCTCCTCCTCCTCCTCCGCCTCCTCCTCCAACTCCTCCTCCTCCTCCTCCTCCTCTCCTCCACCCCCTCCTCCTCCTCCTCCTCCTCCTCCTACTCCTCCTCCTCCTCCTCCTCTCCTCCTCCTCCTCCTCCTCCTCCTCCGCCTCCTCCCCTCCCTCCGCCTCCTCCCCTCCTCCTCCTCCTCTCCTCCTCCTCCTCCTCCACCACCTCCTCCTCCTCCTCCCTCCTCCTCCCCTCCTCCTCCTCTCCTCCTCCTCCTCCTCCTCCTCCTCCTCCTCCTCCTCCTCCTGTCCTCCTCCCTCCTCCTCCTCCTCCTCCTCTCCTCCTCCTCCTCCTCCTCCTCCTCCTCCTCCTTCCTCCTCCTCCTCCTCCTCCTCCTCCTCCTCCTCCTCCTTCTCCTCCTCTCCTCCTCCTCCTCCTCCTCCCCCCCCCCCCTCCTCCCTCCTCCTCCCCTCCTCCTCCTCACTCCTCCTCCTCCTCCTCCTCCTCCTCCTCCTCTCATCCTCCTCGCCCTCCTCCTCCTCCTCCTCCTCCTCCTCCTCCTCCTCCTCGCCCCCCCCTGCTTCCTCTCCCTCCTTCTCCTCCTCCTCCTCGCCCCCCCCTGCTTGGATAGCAGGGGCCCCGTCATCGATTCGGGGATAGCCGGGGCACCCCCCACTGACGGAGCCAGTGGGGTGGTCGGCGCCGCCTGGATCGGCGGGGTATAAGTAGAGCCGGGGACCAGGCCGCAGGACTGGCGGAGGCGGGAGGGGTCGCGCCTCCCCCGGGGGAGGGGGGTAGGCTGCTGTGGGACTGTGCCCCTCCCCTCCTCCTCTCTCCCTTCTCCTCGTCGTCTCCCCCTCTCGTCTCCTCTCCTTCCCCTGGGGTTCACAGCTCCCACGGCGGTTCACCCCCCCGCCGGGGCGAGGCCGGGGGACACGCGGCGGCGCGCGGAGCGCGCCGCCGCCGTTAGTCACGCGGTGGTCGATGTTTCGGCCGCGTGCGCTCCAGGAGACTCCGCCTTGTCGCCCAGGACAGGCCTGGGGGTAGGTGGCAGGCTCGTTTTCGCCGCCGTTGTGCGTGTTTCGCATCTTCGGAGGTCAGGCCAGCAGAATCCAGCAGAATCCTCCTCCTCCTCCTCCTCCTCCTCCTCCACCTCCTCCTCCCCCCCTCCTCCTCCTCCTCCTCCTCCTCCTCCTCCCTCCTCCTCCTCCTCCTCCTCCTCCTCCTCCTCCTCCTCCTCAGCATCATCAGCATCAGCATCATCATCAGCATCATCATCAGCATTATCGTCAGCATCATCAGCATCATCCTCGTCAGCATCAGCATCAGCATCATCATCAGCATCATCATCACAATCATCATCCTAATCCTCATCATCTTCCTCACTCTGCTCCTGATCCTGATCATCATCCTCATCCACATCCACATCCACATCCACATCCACATCCTCATCCTCATCCTCATCCTCATCCTCATCCTCATCCTCATCCTCATCCTCATCAGCATCAGCATCAGCATCAGCATCAGCATCAGCATCAGCATCATCATCATCATCATCATCATCATCATCATCATCATCATCATCATCATCATCATCATCGTCATGATCAGCATCATCATCTGAATCACCATCCTCATCACTATCGTCATCAGCAGCATCATCACCATCATCATCATCATCACCATCGTCAGCACCAGCATCATCATCACCATCACCATCACCACCATCATCATCATCATCATCATCAGCACCATTATCACCATCATCATCACCATCACTATCACCATCACCATCATCAGCATCAGCATCATCATTATTACCAGCATCAGCATCATCATCATCATCTGCGTCAGCATCATCACCATCATCAACATCAGCAACACCTCTGCTCTCTTAACAACATTGGCGGTATGATCCTTTGACTGGGTAGTGTCGCAGTGACTCGTTGGATACTGATCGAAAACGACTGGCCTGGGGGGAGCAGATCGTCTGGCTGCCCCCACTCTCTCACCCGTCGGCAGTGCTTCACGATCAGGGGAGTCAAGTGAACACTTACCCCCTTTGGACAAGGTATCTGGCTTGCACGTTGCACCTCATGCTAAGTTTCTGGAAACTGCTGATGCCACACGCCCCACACTCTGCACCAGAAAATCCCTGAAAAGATCATGGTTTTGTGGGTCTGGTGCAAAGACGCGGGAGGACCAACACAGGGGCTGGCTAGCCAGGGTTCGCAACTGACACGACATACGATCCCGTGAGGCCTTGACAAGCGAATGGGCAGAGGACTCCACATCGTGAGCATACTCCGTCCTCCCCCCAGCCGCTGGAACTTTGGCATCTCGCTGCCTGGCCGACGGGCCATGTAGCTGGGGGGGTGCCTTCACCACCTCCTGGCCGACCATCAGAAGGTTGCACTGGACCTGGTGGGCATGGGCGCCCACCCTGGCCACCTCTATGATTGCCCAGGGCGAGGGCTGCGCCTGACAGGCGCCCCCGTCTGCACAAACATCAGCTGATGAATTCGCCAGCCACCAGCGAGGCTTCACACCCGTGGACTGGGCCTGATTGGCCCCCGGATGCGACACTTCAGTTCGCGGGTTTCAGTCGGCTTGGAATAAATTGCTGCCCAGGTATATGTTCCAGCGTCTACCGTAATATGTTTCTTTGATGATCCAGCTCTTATCCCGTCTACCACTGGCCGCGCATCTATAATGATGACTATGGAACCCTCTGTGGCACGGATGGCTGCCGTGGCTCCTAAAAGCTCACGGATCGGAGCGGTTGGCTTCCGGCGCTCTCAAAGGGCGCCTGTGAAACCACCCCGCCAGGCTCCACCGCTCCCAAAAACAACAAAGCACCATCCACATCTACGAACCCTCTGATATTCGTGGCATGCGTCACGTGACTCGGAAATCTCGGGGGACCCTGTGAGGGGTCGCCCAAGAACCCCAGATCCCAGGGTCGTGTTTCGGGGGAGCGGGTGGGCGGGGCACGGTTTCCGCAAGGTCCGGACTAAGAAACATACGTGAAAAGGGAATATGTATACATACATATTTACTTACATACATGCCTACATCCATACATACATACATATGTATGTGCGCGATTATACATGTTTGTGTGTATGTATGCATGTATATGCATGCATGTATAGTTATTGAACGCATGCATATATAATGTGCATAGTTGCATGTGTGTATGTATGAGTGTATACATATGTGTACATGTATACATGTATGCATGTATATACACACACCAGAACCACGCGGGCTACGCGCGCGCTTAGGTTCTAGCCGACTGCGCAGTCGTTGTCAAGGGGAGAGGTTCTTTCGGCAAGGGCCGCCCTTGCGTGGAGGAGCTGGGCCTTTTGGGGGGGGGGTTAGGGCTCCGTGGGCGTTCGCGGAGCCGTGCGATGACAGACGTGCGACGCGTCGGAAGGCTCCGAATGCGTCCCAAACTGCGCAAATGCCGCGACTGCCACGGTGGCCGAGGAGGGCCCCAGAAGCTCTGGGCCGCCAGGCCGTCGCCGCCGTCGCCGCCCCCGCGGGCGGCGCCGCCGCATCCGCCGCCACCACCGTCGCGATGATCGTCGCGATGACCGCCGTAGTGGTCGCGGTGGTGGCGGTCGTCCTCTGTGGACGTGAACGGACGATTGAACGATTGGCGCTGCCCCCTTCTGCGTGCCACTGGTCCCTTGCTTTTCCCTTGCCGCCCTCGCGGTGCTTCGGCTCTCCTTTCATCTCCGCGCTTGCTCCTCGCTAGGGCGGTGGCAATCTCCGCGGTGCCATCGCCATCTTTCACGCAGCGCGGTCCAGGATGGCGGCAGCGCGCATGCATCTGAAAGCCGTCCAAGAATTGAGCCTGGAAATCACAATGGATGCTGCTGAGGGAAAGGGGGCTCGCGCGCGGGGTGAGTCCAACATTTTCTGTTTTTTGTAACATATCCCGTGACTCCCCGTCGCTCCCATCCCATGATCCATCGTATTTTTTTGACGCGAAAGAGCACGTGCACCAAGGACGTTGGTTCGTGATCACCAGGCTGGAGGTCAGAGGAAGACAGTTGCGCGCCACTCCCCTGTGACCTGCCAGCGCCGCCGCCGCAGTAAATTGCGCTCCACGCACATGCCCCTCTGCCCCAGTTCCCCAGCCAAACCAAAACTGAGCCACCACATCTCCGCCCGCCGCAACCTAAGGCAACGCCGTGCCCCATGCTTCCCCAGCGCGGCGCAAGATACTGGGGTCCGCCCCCACACAAGTTCCCCAATCCCTCGTGCCTCTCTTGAACATTGAAATAGCTCACTGCCTCCTCGGACACCAGCTCCACGCGCCCTCGCTGACCTCCGCCAGCGCCTGGAAGTCTCTGGCCACATGTTCGGCCCGAGGTGTAGGTGCTTCGCACATCCATCCATTTTCCATTCCCCTGACCTGGCATGGCCAATCCAACTCCGGCGCGTCAGAAACAGCCCCCAGCACTCTGCCGACGTCCCCTGGATAGTTCGCCCATTGCCTGCACCACCGTAGCCTGCGTGTCCTTAGTGCTGTCGACCAGCGCGGCATCCTCCATCTCCTGAAAACCCCCTTGTTGGCGCATCACATGGTCGCGCCATCCGCTCCTACCCAGCTCATCCTGCCACCTGTCATCCCTCTCAAGAGAAGTGCCATCGCACTGTCGGGCGCCCTCAAGTGATGTTCTTCCAGCACTAGTGCCGTCGAACAGCGTAGGCCCGCCCCTGATACAAATGCCTGGAACATCTCCTTCCTTATTTTGTCTGTAGTGTCTGATGACCAGACGCACCCACATTGTCTGAGCCAGCTGCATGGCCTCGCACCCCCCGTTCATCTCTCCTGCGCATCCTTGATCTCCTGATGAGTAAGGCCCCGATGCTCTCATCTTCCTCATCGGCGCGCCCTTGATCTTCTTCTCTCCCTGCAGCTGCCTTGTGGTCCCATCTCGCCCTGGTCCTCGAAGAGCCACCCGGTGGTTGGTCTTGGCTGGGTTCAGGCGCCATCCTCCGCTCAACACCTTGCTCTCTCGGCGGTGCGTGGCGGCGCTGGTCTGCCCTGCAATTATTTTCGCGCGGGCTTTTGGGCGATCCGAGATAACCTCCTCGTTCCCGCCTAGAGCCGATCGGGACTGGGGGCCCGGGCGAGCCGAGAGATCCTCGCTTTCGCCAAGCCCCGCCTGGCGTTCCGGGATTACCTCGCCATCTCCAGTTGCAAGGGGGATCGGACCCGACGAGGCCGCAGCGTGGATCTCAATGATGTCGCCCATAAACGCGTCAAGCGAGAGGTCGCGCCCCTGCTCGTTGACGGGGCCCACTGCGCCATGCGTTGTCTGCATCTCTCCCCGCTCTCTTTCCCCCTGGCGCCATTGCCCCACGCGCAGGGTGTAAGTGCAATTGAACTGTTTGGGGTGCAAGACAAATCCCATTGGCGCCCCTCTCGCAGTCCTTGCATGCAGCCGTTCGTCCGCGCACTCCGCACTCGTCGACGCGCGGCGCGGCGCCTCGACCGCGAATGGCAAGGTCCCATCTCTCGGCGCGGCGGAGACTGATGCCAGTAAGGGGTTGCGTTTCGCACTCGCGAATGCGTCTGTGCGGTCGCAGTTGCTGGTGGTTGTGCACGCTCCTGCTTGCCTCCTTCTCCATTGCGTGGCTTCGACGCAGGTCATCGCATTCTCCCCCGATCCTTTTCAAGCCCCCCCCCGTGCCCGGCAGGGGCGCCTCGGTGTTTGCCTTTGTAATGGATACCTGTGTGGAAAGCCATTCCAATTGAGCTGCGTGTGCGCGTGGCTCTTTTCCCTCCAATTCCTTTTTTCTGATTGCCCTTCTCCGCCGAGAAGGAAGTGGACCGGGGCCAGTCGAATGCTGTAGCTTGTGATTGGCGACACCTGATGAGGACGTCCTCCAGCTTATTCCTGCGCCCCATGCTTGCATCGTTCTCCAATGCCGAAGATCCCAGCCCAATTCTCGCATCTCCCTAGGTGGTGCGCATTCTTTTCTGTCGCCCTTACCGTCGTTGACTCCGTCTGTCCTGCTCAGCGCCATGCCCGATCTCCAACCCATCCTCTGTAGAATAAGCCCACCCTGTACTTGTAGAGCGCGTGCTGTACATGCCCAAGTCCCCCTCGCCATCTCGCCACTCCGCCCATCGTACTTTTTGCTCCTCCAGCTTCTTGCTCTGCTGCTCAGGGCCCCCCAGGTTGACTGCGGGTTCTAGTATCATCCATGTTAGTCCTACCGGTGCTCCCCGCAGGGGGGAAAGCTCGCCTGTCTGCCGCTTTCTTGCAGTACTTCAACATGTCTCTCTTGTCCCTCCCCACCTGTGCTATTAACTCCTCATCCAGTGGCAGCGGCATTTTTCCTGCTATCATCTCGTCGTGCCCCTTCACGCATTCAAGGCCCATCGGCTCGGCCGCCGGCCCTCCCTCGCAGGCGCGTTCGCCCAGTTCTGCGAGCCATTCCTCTGTGCGCCGCCATGTCCGCGCCGTGTCCGCGCCCTCTCCCATCCCTCTGGCATTCCGCCCTGAGCCTGCGCATCTCGCCGAAGTCGTTGTTCTCGCATGATCCTCGCATTTCCTCTGCCAACTTCTCATCGTGCCTTTTTCACCTCCGCCCCATGTTTACGTGGTGCATTTTACATCAGCGCCATCTCCTTCTCGATGCTCCCCCAGTCTCTCCCGCGCGTCAGAATGTACCATTCCCACTCTTAACCTCATCCTATCTGCCAGTAGGGGGCGACGTCGTAATTGGAACGCGGCCACTCCCCTGTCCTCTTGCTTCTTCTTGATCGGGAATGCCTTTCCCATAGCGTTCCTGTCCGCCTCGCCCCACGTCTCCCACATCTGATCTGCCGCAGGGCGCCCCTTCAGCTCTCTCCATTCTTCTTCTGCCGCAAGCCCCCCATGAGTTGCACTCCGAGAAAACTTCGCTAGTGCTTCTTCTGGAGGGGTCGGTCGGGCCCTCCTGGGTTGCACTCCGGGAAAACCTCGCCACTGGATGACGTGGAGGGACACCCTGGGTCGCACTCCGAGAACCTCGCCAATGCTATTCCTGGCGGCTGACGCGACTGGGCGGCCCGCTGGCAGCAGTCGAACGCGCGCAAGAATTCCGCCCTCAGGCGACCTTTCTTCAGGCACTTCATCAGCATGTTGCGGCCCACTTCTTGGTCTGCTCTTCGCTGCCTGTGCTTGTCCGAGAGATGAAATGGATGTTCCATTCCAATATCCAAGCCCAAAAGGGACGTGGTCTCTGCGCCCCCATCGCTTTCATATTATGTAGTTTTTGTTCCCATCCATCCTGAAGTGTTGTGTCTTCGTTTTGAAGAGACAGCGCCCCGCGTCCCACCTTCCTCCTCCTTCCTCCATCCTCCTCCTTCCTCCATCCTCATCTTCCTCCTCCCCCCTCCTCCTCCCACTCCTCCCTCCCCCCTCTCTTCCCTGCGTTTCACCCGCCCAGGGCAGCGTCTCGTAGCCCCATAGGGAGCTCCACCGAAGGTCCCAGTGGCACAGCCCGCATGCGGTTCCCCCACCCAGGGCACCGCTTCGTAGCCCCATAGGGAGCTCCACCGAAGGTCCCAGTGGCACAGCCCGCATGCGTCTCCCCCACCCAGGGCAGCGCTTCGTAGGCCCATAGGGAGCTCCACCGAAGGTCCCAGTGGCACAGCCCGCATGCGATTCCCCCACCCCAGCGCTTCGTAGCCCCAGCCCCATAGGGAGCTCCACCGAATGTCCCAGTGGCACAGCCCGCATGCGGCTCCCCCACCCAGGGCAGCGCTTCGTAGCCCCATAGGGAGCTCCACCGAAGGTCCCAGTGGCACAGCCCGCATGCGGTTCCCCCACCCAGGGCAACGCTTCGTGGCCCCATAGGGAGCTCCACCGAAGGTCCCAGTGGCACAGCCCGCATGCGGTTCCCCGCCCAGGGCAGCTTCTCGTAGCCCCACAACCGAAGGTCCCACTGGAACAGCCCGCATGCGGTTCCCCCACCCAGGGCAACGCTTCGTGGCCCCAGCCCCATAGGGAGCTCCACCGAAGGTCCCAGTGGCACAGCCCGCATGCGGTCAGCGTTTCGTGGCCCCATAAGGAGCTCCACCGGAGGTCCCAGCGGCACAGCCCGCATGCGGTTCCCCCACCCAGGGCACCGCTTCGTGGCCCCATAGGGAGCTCCACCGAAGGTCCCAGTGGCACAGCCCGCATGCGGTGCCCCCAGGGCAGCGCTTCGTAGCCCCATAGGGAGCTCCACTGAAGGTCCCAGTGGCACAGCCCGCATACGGTTCCCCCACCCAGGGCAGCGTTTCGTAGCCCCATAGGGAGCTCCACCGAAGGTCCCAGTGGCACCCCGCATGCGGTTCCCCCACCCAGGGCAGCGCTTCGTGGCCCCATAGGGAGCTCCACCGAAGGTCCCAGTGGCACAGCCCGCACGCGGTTCCCCCATAGGGAGCTCCACCGAAGGTCCCAGTGGCACAGCCCGCATGCGGTTCCCCCACCCAGGGCAACGCTTCGTAGCCCCATAGGGAGCTCCACCGAAGGCCCTAGTGGCACAGCCCGCATGCGGTTCCCCCACCCAGGGCACCGTTTCGTGGCCCCATAGGGAGCTCCACCGAAGGTCCCAGTGGCACAGCCCGCATGCGGTTCCCCCACCCAGGGCACCGCTTCGTGGCCCCATAAGGAGCTCCACCGAAGGTCCCAGTGGCACAGCCCGCATGCGGTCCCCCCCCAGTACAGCGTTTCTTGTCCCCATACGGGGCTCCCCCGAATGCGATACCCACAACTGCATATGGGTCCTTCGCCAGGCAAATTGTTTCCCCAACCATCCTGTGGTGTTGGGTCATCGTTTTGAAGAGACAGCGCCCCGCGTCCCACCTTCCCTCCTCCTCCTCCCCCTCCTCCCTCCTCCCCATCCTTGCCTCTGCTCTCGGCGCACCCCTCGCGCGTTTCGTAGCCCCATAGGGGGCCCACAGAGGGCAGCGCTTCGTAGCCCCATCGGGAGCTCCACCGAAGGTCCCAGTGGCACAGCCCGCATGCGGTTCCCCCACCAAGGGCACCGTTTCGCGGCCCCATTGGGAGCTCGACCGAAGGTCCCAGTGGCACAGCCCGCATGCGTTCCCCCCCCCCAGGGCAGCGCTTCGTGGCCCCATAGGGAGCTCCACAGAAAGTCCCAGTGGCACAGCCCGCATGCGGTTCCCCCACCCAGGACAGCTTCGTAGCCCCATAGAAAGCTCAACCGAAGGCCCCAATGGCACAGCCCGCATGCGGTCCCCCCACCCAGGGCTGCGTCTCGTGGCCACATAGGGAGCTCCACCGAATATCCCAGTGGCACAGCCCGCATGCCGTGCCCTACCCAGGGCAGCGTTTCGTGGCCCCATAGGGAGCCTCACCGAAGGTCCCAATGGCACAGCCTGCATGCGGTTCCCCCACCCAGGGCAGCGCTTCGCAGCCCCATAGGGAGCTCCACCGAAGGTCCCAATGACAATTCGGTTTCCCCGCCCAGGGCAGCGTTTCGTTGCCCCATCGGAAGCTCAACCGAAGGTTCCAGTGGCACAGCCCGCATGCGGTTCCCCCACCCAGGGCAACGCTTCGTAGCCTCATAGGGAGCTCCACCGAAGGTCCCAGTGGCACAGCCCGCATGCGGTTCCCCCACCCAGGGCTGCGCTTCGTGGCCCCATAGGGAGCTCCACCGAAGGCCCCACTGAGGGCGTTCGCATGCGGTTCCCCCACCCAGGGCTGCGCTTCGTGGCCCCATAGGGAGCTCCACCGAAGGCACCAGTGGGTGTGTTCGCATGTTGTTTATTCACACAGGGCAGCGCTTCGTAGCCCCATGGGGAGCTCCACCGAAGGCCCCAATGGGGGTTGCATGCGGTTCCCCCACCCAGGGCACCGCTTCGTGGCCCCATGGGGGGCTCAGCCGATGGCCCCAGTGGCGCAGTTCGCATGCGGTTCCCGTGCCTATGGCAGCGCTTCGTGGCCCCATAGGGAGCTCCACCGAAGGCCCCGCGGCGCAGTTCGCATGCGGTTCCCCCACCCAGGGCATCGTTTCGTGGCCCCATGGGGAGCTCAACCGAAGGCCCCAGTGGCGCAGTTCGCATGCGGTTCCCCCACCCAGGGCACCGTTTCGCGGCCACATTGGGAGCTCCACCGAAGGCCCCACTGGTGCAGTTCGCACGCGGTTCCCTTACCCAGGGCTGCGTTTCGTGGCCCCATAGGGAGCTCCACCGAAGGCCCCAGTGTCGCAGTTCGCATGCGTTTCCCCCGCCCAGGGCACCGTTTCGCGGCCCCATAAAGGTGGCTCCACCGAAGGCCCGCCCAAGCGACGCAGCCCGCATGCGGTTCCCCCACCCGAGGCAGCGCTTCGTGGCCCCATAGGAAGCCCCACCGAAAGCGGCACCCACAACGCGTGACGAACAAATTGTTTATGGTTGGGTTCTTCGCTGGGATAATTGTTCCCCACCATCCTGTGGCGTTGGGTCTTCGTTTTGAAGAGACAGTCCCACCTTCCTTCCTCCTCCTCCCCCCTCCTCCTCCCCCTCCTCCCCCCTCCCCCTCATTGGCTCTGCTCTCGGCGCACCCCTTCACGCGCTTCGTAGCCTCATAGGGAGCTCCACCGAAGGTCCCAGTGGCACAGCCCTCATGCGGTTCCCCCGCCCAGGGCAGCGTTTCGCAGCCCCATAGGGAGCTCCGCCGAGGGCCCCGGTGGCACAGCCCGCATGCGGTTCCCCCACCCAGGGCAGCGCTTCGTGGCCCCACAGGGCGCTCCACCGAAAGTCACAGCGGCACAGCCCGCATGCGGTTCCCCCACCCAGGGCAGCGCTTCGTGGCCCCATTGGGAGCTCCACCGAAGGTCACAGCGGCACAGCCCGCATGCGGTTCCCCCACCCAGGGCAGCGCTTCGTGGCCCCATAAGGAGCTCCACCGAAGGTCACAGTGGCACAGCCCGCACGCGGTTCCCCCGCCCAGGGCACCGCTTCGTGGCCCCATTGGGAGCTCCACCGAAGGTCCCAGCGGCACAGCCCGCATGCGGTTCCCACACCCAGGCACCGCTTCGTGGCCCCATAGGGAGCTCCACCGAAAGCCCCAGCGGCACAGCCCGCATGCGGTTCCCCCACCCAGGGCAGCGTTTCGTGGCCCCACTGGGAGCTCCACCGAAGGTTTCGGTGGCACAGCCCGCACGCAGTTCCCCCACCCAGGGCAGCGCTTCGTGGCCCCATAGGAGCTCCACCGAAGGTCACAGTGGCACAACCCGCATGCGGTTCCCCCACCGAGGGCAGCGTTTCGTAGCCTCATAGGGAGCTCCACCGAAGGCCCCAATGGCACAGCCCGCATGCGGCTCCCCCACCCAGGGCAGCGTTCCGTGGCCCCATATGGAGCTCCATCGAAGGTCTCGGTGGCACAACCCGCACGCGGCTCCCCCACCAAGGGCAGCGCTTCGTGGCCGCATAAGGAGCTCCACCGAAGGTCACAGCGGCGCAGCCCGCATGCGCCCCCCCCCCCCCCCCAAGGGCAACGTTTCGTGGCCCCATAGGGGGAGGGAGCTGCACCGCGGTCCCAGTGGCACAGCCCGCATGCGGTTCCCCCACCCAGGGCAGCGCTTCGTGGCCCCATAGGGCGCTCCACCGAAAGTCACAGTGGCACAGCCCGCCCAGGGCAGCGTTTCGCACCCCCACTGGGAGCTCCACCGAAGGTCACAGCGGCGCAGCCCGCATGCGCCCCCCCCCCCCCCCCCCCCCCCCAAGGGCAACGTTTCGTGGCCCCATAGGGGGAGGGAGCTGCACCGAAGGTCCCAGTGGCACAGCCCGCATGCGGTTCCCCCACCCAGGGCAGCGCTTCGTGGCCCCATAGGGCGCTCCACCGAAAGTCACAGTGGCACAGCCCGCCCAGGGCAGCGCTTCGCACCCCCACTGGGAGCTCCACCGAAGGTTTCGGTGGCACAGCCCGCATGCGATTCCCCCACCCAGGGCAGCGCTTCGTGGCCCCATAGGGAGCTCCACCGGAGGTCCCAGTGGCACAACCCGCACGCGGCTCCCCCACCCAGGGCAGCGCTTCGTGGCCCCATAGGGAGCTCCACCGAAGGTCTCGGTGGCACAGCCCGCACGCGGTTCACCACCCAGGGCAGCCTTTCGTGGCCCCATAGGGAGCTCCACCGAAGGTCCCAGCGGCACAGCCCGCATGCGGTTCCCCCACCCAGGGCAGCGTTTCGTAGCCTCATAGGGAGCTCTACCGAACGAAGACCCCAGTGGCACAGCCCGCATGCGGCTCCCTCACCCAGGGTAGCGTTTCGTGGCCCCATAAAGGGTGCTCCACCGAAGGTCTCGGTGGCACAGCCCGCATGCGGTTCCCCCACCAAGGGCAGCGTTTCGTGGCCCCATAGGGAGCTCCACCGAAGGTCCCAGTGGCGCAGCCCGCATGCGCTCCCCCCCCCCCCCCCGGGGCAGCGCTTTCGTGGCCCCTAGGAGCTGCACCGAAGGTCCCAGTGGCACAGCCCGCATGCGGTTCCCCCACCCAGGGCAGCGCTTCGTGGCCCCACAGGGAGCTCCACCGAAGGTCTCGGTGGCACAGCCCGCCCAGGGCAGCGCGTCGTACCCGCATAGGGAGCTCCACCGAAGGTCCCAGTGGCTCAGCCCGCATGCGATTCCCCCACCCAGGGCAGCGTTTCGTGGCCCCATAGGGAGCTCCACCGAAGGTCCCAGTGGCACAGCCCGCATGCGGTTCCCCCACCCAAGGCTGCGCTTCGTGGCCCCATAGGTAGCTCACCCGGAAGTCCCCGTGGCGCAGTTCGCATGCGTCCCCCCCCCACCCAGTGCAGCGTTTCGTGGCCCCATAGGGAGCTCCACCGAAGGTCCCAGTGGCGCAGTTCGCATGCGCCCCCCCACCCCACCCCACCCAGCACAGCGCTTCGTGGCCCCATAAGGAGCTCAACCGAAGGTCCCAATGGCGCAGTTCGCATGCGCCCCCCCCGCCCAGTACAGCGTCTCGTGGCCCCATACGGGGCTCCCCCGGATGCGATACCCACAACTGCATATGGTTGGGTCCTTCGCCGGGCTAATTCCGCCGCTCCTCCCAATGCTGCGCGCCTCCGCGCGCGGGGTAGGGCCCCCGACGGCGTCGCTGCGTGGGCGGCCTTGCTCGTCACCATCTTCTCGTTTATGACGCAATAATAAGTATGCCCACAGTCAGTGAAAGTCGTGACCAGTGACAGTAAGCAGTGAACGCAACATTCCAGGAATGCTGTACAACTGTTGTTCTCCACTTGCTTGGCCACTGGCCCCAATCCTACTGCACGTTCGCTCGAACATCGTTTGTTGGCAACCAAATCCCTGCTGCCTGACCTGTGCAATCCCAACTGGCTGTGGATGTCCCCTCCCGCAACGATAGTAGATCTGCCATCCGTGTCGTCGCCTCTTCTCTACCCACATCATTTTTTGAAATCATCCTATTGGTTGTGTACCTGCTGTCTGGCGGTAAGCATGCTGCAAATATTGTAACGTTGTAAGATCTCGTCCGCATTCTGATCCTTGTCGTTCTACCCTGAAGCTGGGCAGGAGGTGAGTACTGCGTGTGGAAGGCCTTGTCTGTCATCATCTCGTTGGAAACCAGGAAAGTCGTACCACAAGACTTGTTGATCAATTTCCCTTCTTCGCTCCGAACTGCAGTGCCGTATGATATCTATGGCTCGTCTTCTTCATCGGCTCTGGCCCAGCCCACTGGTGCGTCCCTGTCAGTACAATAGCAGCCCACTCGCGTAGTGCGCTGCGTATTTTGTTTCAGCCTGTCCGTGGTATTCGCCGCAAGAGGATTGTATAATGTCAGCTTCACCAGTGCCCATAACGAGAGCGCTGCAATCGCCATCCATATGCCATGCCCCCCAGCTCCCTCTCTGGCCCGTGCGATTGCGGGGCGGTCGTCGTGTGAGAGAGTTTCAGCAACTCCTCTCTCCATCGGTTCTCAAAGTGCCTGAGCCTCCAACGCAGACATGGAACGGCAGAAAGAAAAGGAGGAGGAGGAGGAGCGCCAGTGTAAACCCAAGAACCGTCAACGATGTTGGAATTCACCCTCCCCCCGAGCTCCCTCTTCATAGGCCCCTACAACGGTTCATTTCCATTGAGGGAACTGCCTCGTTGGAAGACAACCGTTTGAAGATCCTGAAATGTGCCAAAACATTGTTCTCGGGAGGAATTCAGCGCCACGTATCAACCTGACTGCTGCGTTTTGACGATCCGGAATCGTGCCAATGCGTCCTTTCTGGGACTTCAACACCGCGAACCAACGTAACGGTTGCACCCGCATAGTCCTGACTCTTTCCAAAACACCATTTCTGGTACGCTGATCATGGGACTCCGTGAAACTCTTGTAACTTGTTTAACCGAATGTGCACGGCGCGAAAGCGAGAACCGCATTTTGAAAAGGAGCCGCCTTCAATCCGTGAAACTCTGACACATCTTTAAAACGAATGTGCGCGGCGTTAGGGCGAGAGCCATCATTTTGAAGACCACCCGCCCTCAATCCGTGAAGCTCTTGCACACTTTTTGAAACGAATGCGCGCGGTTTTAGGGCGAGAGCCATCATTTTGAAAACCACCCGCCCTCAATCAGTTAACCTCTCGCAAAGTTTGAAAACAAATGTGAACGGCGCTAAGGCGAGAACCACATTTTGCAAACCACCCGCCCTCAATCCGTTCAGCCCTTGTAATTGTTATAAAACGAATGCGCGCGGCGCTAAGGCGAGAGCCACATTTTGCAAACCACCCGCCCTCAATCCGTGGACGGCTTGCAATTTTCTAAGGCGAATGTGCGCGGCGCTTAGGCGAGAGCCACATTTTGAAAACCACTTGTCCTCCATTTGTGAAGCTGTTGTTCCCTACCTAGGCTCTGCCTAGAAGGTTTCTTACTCTCTGGGCTTAAAGGGCCGGGCGGTGGAAAGCGCCCCGGGCGGTTCCCCCATGTTCCCCCAGTATCCGCCCCGCGGTTCCCCCAGTTACGTCCCTTTAGCTTAGCATTGCTTATCTAATATTAGCTTAGCTTATTTCATCTTAGCTTAGCTCAGCTTCATCTTAGCTCAGGTTTATCTTAGCTTAGCTTACCTTCTTCTTAACTTCGTTGAGCTTTAGCATAGCAGAGCACCGCATAGCATAGCATAGCATAACGTAGCGTAGCATAGCATATCATGGCATATCCCAGCATACCATAGCATAGCATAGCATAGCGCAGCATAACATAGCATAGCATAGCATAGCATTAGCGCTGCACAGCACAGCACAGCACAGCACAGCGCAGCATAGCATAGCATAGCATAGCATAGCGCAGCATAGCATCCTATATCATAGCATAGCATAGCATAGCGCAGCATAGCATGGCACAGCATAGCATAGCATATCATAGCAACTAATGCTGCTTTCCTAGGGGCTCCAACTCCTAGGTCGGGTCGCACTGGGATAATTAAATGTTTAAGCTTCAGAGTCATAAGTGATGAAGAAGTCTCAGTCAAAACGCCTGGCCCGCCTTAAAAACAGGCCTCGGGGTGCGACAGGGAGAAACGATCTATAAGGAGAAGGAATGGAGGAGGACCCAGAAGAGGAGCAGGAAGGAGTGTTCATGTGTACGTACACACTTGCAGACATGTATGGCAATGAATGACGACAAAACGCTGTCGTAGGCCCGCACATTGGCCGGCTCGTGGCTCAGGTGCCCT
Source organism: Prorocentrum cordatum (assembly GCA_963575745.1). Classification (NCBI taxonomy): domain Eukaryota; class Dinophyceae; order Prorocentrales; family Prorocentraceae; genus Prorocentrum; species Prorocentrum cordatum. The sequence goes on from CAUYUJ010014505.1 coordinate 1,144,316, forward strand.
GGCGCGCAATGCGAAGGAATTGCAAGCCATGCGAATGAATGCCAAACAAACCGACGCAATGCCAAGCAATGCCGCAAAGCACAAAGCAATGCCAAGCCGAGGATGTTATGTTGCAGCGGGTCGCAACGAGGTACGCAAAAGACAATAACCATTGAGGAATGCACCGAATCCCGGGTTCGCAACAGATTTCTGGGAATTGTTGCGAACCCAGGATTCGGGTCAAATTGGTGGAACACGCCCTGTGGGGATTGTTGGAACCCCCCTGGTGGGCCGGTTCGGGGCCCTCTCGAGCCGTCTTGGGGCCATCTTGGGTCGTGTTGGGGAGCTTGGGCCCTCTAGGGACCTTACGGGGGCTACGTGGGCCCTCCTGGTGGCCTCGCATGGCCTTTTCGGGGGCCTCCAATGGCCTTGATGGGCTTCTCTTGGGGGCCTCGTGAGGGCCTGTTGGGTTTCTTTTTGGCCAATTTAGGGCTTCTTTGGACAGTCTTGGGGCCATCCAGGCCGTCTAGAAGCTTTCCTGGGGGACTCTTGGGCCGTCTTGGGGCGATACCGGAAGCCGTTTTGGCTGTTTGGACGCTGCTAAGACCCAAACAGCGATTATGCTGAAAATGCACGTTTCCCTCAGGGCATGATGCGATTCTTGCGTTCTGGGAGTCATGTTGAGAGTCTCCTGGGCTGTCTTGGGGGCCTCTGGGGGCCATCTGGGTCTTTCTTGGAGCGCTCTTGTGCTGTCTTGGGTCTCTCTTCGGCCTCTCTGATCACCGCTCTGATCGCTAGGGGTCTGCTGGCAAGACCCAGCTGAGCGCCTGGGAACTTCGGGACGAGCCGGGGGACCTTCGGCAACGGTGTGCGGGGGGCCCGGAAACCCCGATCCTGGGGGTCCGGTTTTGGGGGTGGGGGTTCCCACCAACCTGGCTTGCAAAAATAAAGAAAGAGGGGTAGGTGTGTGTATATATGCATATATATATATATATATATATATATATATACACGCGTAGCACCCCGCAATTGCGGGTAAGAGTGAGAGGGCGGGCGCGGGCGACGCGGGCGTCGAGCCGGCGGACCTCGTGGCCCTCCCCTTCCCTGTCGATGGCGCCCTCCTCCTCCTCTTCCTCCTCCTCCTCTTCCTCGTCCTCGTCCTCCTCCTCCTCCTCCTCCTCCTCCTCGTCCGCGTCCTCGTCCTCATCTTCGTCGTCGTCGTCGTCCGCCTCCTCCGAATTGCAGCAGGCAACTGGTTTGTCAATGAACGTGTTCAGACACAGCCCCGCAGCAGGCGCCGATATGCTGTTGTAGAGTCAACGTGGGCCGGATCGGGGGAATGGCACGAGGGCGCTTTCCCAAACCAATGCGAGCAAGCCCACCGCAGGCGCCGATTTGCGTGCTCTGATAAGTTCAGCGCGGGGGGGATCGCTGGTGGGCAAGCCGGAAGAAAGGCGCCGAAGTTTTGGCTTGTTCAGTGAACGTAGTTTGGGTTGCGGGTGGGTCGCGGGCTCTCCACCTCCACCTGGAAGGAATTCAAAAACAGCCCGCCGCAGGCGCCGAACATTTGATTTGTACACTGAACAAGGGTTGGGTCGCAAGTTCTCCGCCTGGAACGAATTCAAAAGAAACCTGCCGCAGGCGCCGAAGTTTTGGCTTGTTCACTGAACGTAGTTTGGGTCGCGGGTGGGTCGTGGGCTCTCCATCTCCACCTGGAAGGAATTCAAAAACATCCCGCCGCAAGCGCCGAAAATTTTGATTTGTACACTGAACGCCGTTTGGGTCGCGGGTGGGTCGCAGGTACTCCACCTGGAACGAATGCAAAAGAAGCCCGCCGCAGGCACCGAAAATTTTGGGTGGGTCGCGGGGCGGGCCGCGGGTGGGTCGCGGGTGGGTCGCGGTGGGTCGCGGGGGGGTCGCGGGTGGGTCGCGGGTGGGTCGCGGGGTGGGTCGCGGGTGGGTCTCGGGGTGGGTCGCCGGTGGGTCGCGGGTGGGTCGCCGATGCAAGAAACCCGCCGCAGGCGCCGAAGTTTTGGCTTGTTCAGTGAACATAGTTTGGGTCGCGGGTGGGTCACGGGTTCTGCAACTCCACCTGGAAGGAATCAAAAACAGCCCGCCGCAGGCGCCGAAAATTTTGATTTGTACACTGGAACGCGGTTTGGGTCGCGGGTGGGTCGCAGGTTTCTCCACCTGGAACGAATGCAAAAGAGCCCGCCGCAGGCGCCGAAAAATTTGGTGGGTCTCCGGGGTGGGTCGCAGGTGGGTCGCGGGTGGGTCGCCGGTGGGTCGCGGGGGGGTCGCCGGGGGGGTCTCGGGGTGGGTCGCGGGCGGGTCGCGGGTGGGTCGCGGGTGGGTCGCGGGTGGGTCGTGGGGTGGGTCGCGGATGGGTCGCTGGGTGGGTCGCGGGTGGGTCGCGGGTGGGTCGCGGGGTGGGTCGCGGGGTGGGTCGCGGGTGGGTCGTGGGGCGGGTCGCGGGTGGGACGACAACAACAGCAAACAACAAACAACAAACAACAAAAAACAAACAACAGCAGCAGCAACAACAACAGTAATCTGCATCGCGGAATTCCATTTCAGCCACGCACCCAGGGACAGTGAATGACCGTTCGGTTCAGCCCCCTCACTCTGATATACGTAGCACCCCGCAATTGCGGATAAGAGTGAGGGGGCGGGCGCGGGCGACGCGGGCGTCGTCGAGCCGGCGGACCTCGTGGCCCCCACCTTCCCTGTCGATGGCGCTCTCCTCCTCCTCCTCCTCCTCCTCCTCTCCTCTTCTCGTCCTCGTCCTCATCGTCATCGTCATCCTCCTCCTCCACCTCGTCCTCCTCCTCCTCCACCTCGTCCTCCTCCTCTTCTCGTCCTCCCTCTCCCCCCTCGTCCTTTCATCATCGTCCTCCCATTGTCGTCCTCCCCCTCATCGGCCTCCATCATCGTCCTCCCATTGTCGTCCATCAACATCATCATCCTCCCCCTCCTCCCCCTTCTCGTCCTCCTCCTGCCCCTCCTCCCCCTCCTCGTCCTCCTGCTCCTCCTCCTTTTCTTTCTCCACGTTCTCCTTATATCCTCTCTTCTTCCGCGTCCTCTTCGTCCCCTGTTTACTCATCCTGCCTCCCCCTCTTTTCCCAAGGTAACTGCAACGCAATCCTTTTTTCCACTTTATGCTCCCCGACTTCTCTGATCAAGGCAACCCGCCAGGGCAAAGTTGCTGGACGGGCTGGTGTGGATGCGCGGGGGTTGAAAAGGTCCTTGCGGGCTCAGACGGCATGCGAGAATCCGCCGCCGCGCTTGTGCGGCATTGGTTTGTTCAGTGAACGTGGTTTGGTTCGCGGGTGGGTCGCGGGCTCTCCACCTCCACCTGGAAGAAATGCAAAAGCAACCCGCCGCAGGCGCTCAAAACATTGGTTTGTACACTGAACGTGGTTTGGGTCGCGGGTGGGCCACCGGGAACGAATGCAAAAGATGCCCGCCGCAGGCGCCGAAAAATGTGGTTAGTGCCCTGAACGTGGTCGCGGGTGGGCCGCGGGCTCTCCACCTGGGGTCGCGGGTGGGTCGCGGGTGGTGTCGCGGTGGGTCGCGGGTGGGTCGCGGTGGGGGTCGCGGGATGGTCGCGGTGGGTTCGCGGTTGGGTCGCGGGGCGGTTCGGGTGGGACGACTAACAACA
>CAUYUJ010014506.1:0-72500 GCA_963575745.1 Prorocentrum cordatum
GGGAGGAGGAGGAGAGGGAAGGCAGAGGAAGAGGAGGAGCAGGAGGAATGGGGGCGAATGAGACCGGAAAATAGAGGCGAGGCAGGACGGACAGGGATAAGGGGAGACGCAGGATGCCACCACGAGGAGCATCCGCAAGGCGGGGCGGGGCCGGGGCGGGAGGGGGCCCGTCGCGCTTTTTTGCCGGGAGGACCGTGGCCAGTGGATCATCCTGCAGAATTGCCACCTCGCGCAGTCCTTCATGCCCGTGCTCGAGCGCCTCGTGGAGGAGCGCCCGCGGCCCTCCGGATATCGAGAAGGGTCGCTCCCCCGATCCCTTGGCATCGCTCGGACGTGTGCTTTTTGTCCTTCGGCGAGGACCATCGAGGAGCATCCTTGATGATTCGGCGAAAGAACCACGCACGAAACCGCAAAAAGCACGGGAAATGGACGTCCGAGCGATGGCCAGATCCTCCCTGAGCCGAGCCCAGGCCCTCCGCCTGCTCGGCCCTCCTCGACCCTCGAGTCCCCATCGGTCCTCGATCGGCGGTCCTCCTCGTGGAGGAGGGGGCGCGCACCGAAGCCCGCGGCGGCAGGGGCTCCGCCGCCCTCGGCCTCGGGAGGCCGCTGCCCGGGCCCAGGGCCGCCCGCAGGGGCGTGCCGGAGGGAGCCGTTGGCCCGGGCCCCACGGGAGGAGGAGGAGGAGGAGGAGGAGGAGGGGGAGGAGCAGGAGGAGGGGGAGGAGGAGGAGGAGGAGCAGGAGGAGGAGGAGGAGGAGGAGGAGGAGGAGGAGGAGGAGGAGAGGAGGAGGAGGAGGAGGAGGGGTGAGCCCGGGCCCCACGTTAGGGGTCGAGCCCGGGGGAGGGCAGCCTCGGATGGAGTCGGGCCTGTCCCTCTACAGAGGGGGAACATTCGAAAGTAGCAACAAAGTCGTCGGGGGAAGACTTTTTTTTTTTTTTACTATTTTCGCCAATGTGGGGGGCATTGTGGGAGTATTTTTAAATCTTCGCCCGCAAGCCCACTGTAGGGGGACACGCCCGACTTGAGCCTCGGATCGGGAAAACGTAAGACTCGAGTGTGCCTGAACTCGGGCTTGCCAGCGCTTTTTGACGAGCGCGTCCTGGAGTTCGGCGGCCCCGTTGTCGTGGAATATTTGCAGCGGGAGCTCGCGTGAAATTCCAGGTTGGGTCCTCGTTGTATTCAGGATGTGTCAGGCCAGCCCGAGTCCCCCGAAGACAGCCTCCCCCCATGTCGAGGATGCCGCGAGTTTCGGTCCTCATCGGCCTGGCCCGATCCTCGAGTGCGCACCTCTTCAGTCCCCCCTGCGTGTCCAGGGCGCCCCAGGCTTCGATTGTTGTCGGCCCTCCCCGCCCTTGTCATGGCCAGGTCCCGATTCGGGCGGGGGGTCCAGCGCCGATCAGAGAAATCCACGCGGACACTGGAATTTAGATGTTTATGCATATTTGTCTTTCGCCATTCTTGCTCGCTCCTCCCTGCGACCTCTTCCCCTCCATGAGGATGCTGCGCGCTTCGGGGCCGGGCGCGGCGCAGACGGGGGCAGGTGTCTCGAGCAGCGCCCCGTTGAGAGATCGAGCCCCCCCGGCGCTCCCGCGTGCTCCTCGGGGTGGCCTACCTCGCCTCTCATGCTCGGGTCTGACGTTAAGTCGGGCTTGTCCCTCTACAGGAGGAATTATAAAAAAAATAGTTGTTTTGTTTTGCGAAGAAAAAGTCAGGGGAGGATTGTTTGGGTATGTTTGAGTCTTTGGTGGTATTTTCTTGGAGTATTTTTGAATTTTCGCCCAAAATCCCCCTGTAGGGGCACAGGCCCGATCTAGTTCTGACGAGCCGGGGGGGGGGGACACACGTTTTGATGCATGCAGTTGGATCCGGCCCTGCCCAAGGCGAGCACGGCCTCGGCTTGAGCGCTGCCGCCACGCGGGCGACGGCAAGTCAACTGGCGCGTCCCGCTCTGGGAGGACGCGGTCGTGCTGCACATCGCTTGTGTAGGAAAAGTTGTTCCGCAGGGGTTCTGGTCTCCCGGGCAGGGGACTTAGCCGGGGTGCCGCAGGGAGTTCGCGGAGGGCGTTTTTACTATGCGTTGTGTTCCTCTCTTCGCCTCTTCTCCTCGTCCTCCTTTCCTCCTGCTTCCGTACGTTTTCAAGTTCTTGTTGTCGCCCCCGCGCCTATTTTTACAATGTAGCAGTATTTACTCCCACTTCCTTCGCTTTCTTTTTGGAAACAGTTTTTGGGGAAAAAGCGGAAGCATGGCATTCCCGCCCACATCAAACATGGTTTGACATAGCCAACGAACGTCCTTCCAATCTGGACGTCTTGCCGTCGCCGTTGCAACATGCGTGGCTGGAATGGGACGCGGCGCACACTGCGCGACACAGGACACAGGGCGGCGAACATGTGGCTCTCGCCCCAGCTCCGCACCGATTCTTCTTAATACTTGAGCTCCCGCCTGGGCTTTGGCGGGGTGCATGGTTTTTTAATTCGCCAGATTGTGATCAGTTCGCACGACTCTTGGAGTCTGAGGCCGCAAGGACCACCCGCGATGCGCTGCAGAGTTTAGTCCCCTCCGGTGTCCCCCTCCGGGGCCGTGGCCGCTTTCCCTTTTTTCTTCTCCATCTGGAGCGGTGCGAAATTCGCTCTGCCGCGTCCCAGACACGTCGCCGCTGACCGAGCAGCGTCGTGCTTGCCAATCTTGTCGGAAATTGGACCGCGGGCAGGCGACTACAATGCCGATCTGGCCTTGCAGCCCAGGCACTCCCGTAGAGTCATCACGTTTGAGCGAAGGTGCAGCGTCGGCAGTGGAGCTGCGCGAGCGAGCGTCCTCTTGTTCTCCAGGTTTGAGTCTGGCGTGTCCCTCTACAGGTTGAATGTTCAAGAATAGCCAACAACAATTGTCTGGGGACGATGTTTCTGCGATCTCTGATCCTTCTTGAGTATTTTTCTTCTATTTTTTTCATTTCTCGCGTCCGAAGATCGGCCTGCAGTTGGGGACATGCCCGACCGAACGCCAGGCTTGGCATCGCTCGGACGTGTGCATTCTTCCTTCGGCGAGGACCATCGAGGAGCATCCTTGATCATTTGGCGAAAGAGCCACGCACGAAACCGACAACGGCACAGGGAATGGACGCCCGAGCGATGGCCAGCAGGTGGGACTGCGCGCCAGTCCCGCTCCCCAGCCGCGGCGGCTCGCTTGCCACCCTGCGGAGGGGGGAGTGGGCGGTGCGGGGGAGGACGGGCGGGCGGGGCCCCGTGGCTCTCCCGCCGAGCCGCTCGCGGCGGGCCAGGGTGCTCGACTCGCGCACCCGGTGCAGCAGGCTGGGCTCGACCGGCGCTGTCGCTTCGGGGGGGGGAAAGGGCGGGGCTCTCGACCTGGCCGGCTCGAGCCGTGCTCCCAGCATCACTCCTGGACGTGCTCTCGCTCGGGGTGCCACTCGGACTGGACCCAGACCACCTCCTCCCCTTCCTCGTCTCTCCCTCCGGAGACTCGCCGTCCGCGTCCGCCCTCCTCTGCCTGTGTCGACCTACTCTTCCGGCCATCGTCCTTCCACTCCCACCTAGTCCTCGACCTCCTCCGCACTTGTTGCTCTGCCCCTCCTCCCTGATCCTCCTCCCGTCCCCCCCTCGCCCTCCTCCTTCGGCGGCCCAGGGGCGTTCGCGTGGGTCCTCGCCTTCACCCTGGCACCTCGTGCTCCTCCGTTGGCGAACTTCTACGCGACTCGTGAGGCCCTGGCATCCCGCAGGACGCGCGCACTGCTTCCCACGCCTCGCCGCCTCGGGCGCCAAGCGGTGTGCCGCAGGGAAACGAGGACGAAGGGAAGATCACCACCCACCAAACCACCCCAACCCAACCCGAAGGCCTCAAGTCGCCCTCCATTTTCCAGTTGGGGGGGGGGATTCGGGGAAGGTTGAGAAAGCACGTGGCACCCGTACCCCCCCCCCAACCCGAGATTCGGGGTCACATTCGGGTCTTCGGGTCGGGTTGGGGTGGTCTGGCCAGCAGCTTCTAAGAAGCAGCCTCCTCCTGAGTCTACGAAGCCCTCACCCCTCCCTCTCCATCCCCTTGGTGCGCACCGCCAAAAGGACCGCCCGAAGAAGAAACAAAAACGCCATCAGCGTAAACTTTGGGCCTTGGATCCGCGCCGGGCCCCCCCCAGCGTCGCCTCCGGCGGAGGAGGAGGAGGAGGAGGAGGAGGAGGAGGATGAGGCTGAGGCTGAGGAGGAGGAGGCGGAGGAGGAGGCATGAGGGGCGAGGGCGCCGAGCCGGGCCGCAGGAGCTCGACCCGGAGAAGGTGTCGCCGACCTTCAGGCGCCCCGACGCCGGGCATCGCCCGCGCCGCGTCCCGCGCTGTCCTCCTCGTGGCTATCGCCGTGGCGGCCCGCCGTCGGGCTCCCGCCGCCGGGCGTCCCAGCACCGCGCCCGGCTTCTCCCTCCCCTGCCCACTGTCGCTCTCGCTCGTCGTGCTCCTCCTCGTCTCGGGTTGGCACTGGCCCTCCTCCTCCTCCTCCTCCTCCTCCTCGTTCACCCTCCTCTCCTCCCTCCTGCCAGTTTTCCCTCTTCCTCCTCCCTGTCCCCCTCCTAAGCCCCCCCCCTTCCCTCCTCGTCCTTCCCCCCACATTCCAGCGTCCTCCAACTCCTCCTCCTCATCATCCTCCTCCTCTTCTTCCTCTCTGTTCGGCCTCCCTCTTCGCCCTACCTTTTCCGAAACCAGCGTGAACTCTGCAGAGTCTCTGCACTTGGAGAGTGCAGAGGCTTGGTTGGCAGTCCTGCATCGTTCAGTCTCACCTCGGGGTTGCTGCCAAAAGACTCCTCCTAGATCCTCCCTCATCATCCTACCTCCTCCCCCCCTCTTCTCCTGCCCGTCCCTCCTCCCTCCAGGCTCGTGCGTGCCGTGCGCCCGTTCCCCTTTGTAAGTCCTGCGGTTACGACTCGTTTCCGCTCAGACTGTCCGCTCCTCCCTCCTCCCTCCTCCTCCTCCATCGATGTTCCTTCTGTCGCCCGAGCAGACGTGTCGGTGGGGCGGGCCGTGCGTTTCGTCTGAGACTTCCCCGCCGTCTATGGGTGTGAAGCTTGGGCATGTGGACGTGTTGTTCAACCTTCGGCTCTCGCCTCAGTACCGCGTACGGTCGTTTCGAACGTTTGGAAGAGCTACAAGGATGGAAAGGGGGTTGCCCTTACGCCTCACGCACTACGTTTCGTCCGCGCCATCCTGTGGTGTTGAGTCATTGTGTTGAAGAGACCGCGCCCCGCGTTCCTCCTTCCTTTTCTCCTCCTCGCCCCTCCTCACCATCCCTGCCCTCCGCATGTCCACCATTTCAGCGCGCCCAGTACAGCGCTTCGTGGCCCCGCCGGGAGCTCCACCGAAGGCCCCAGGGGCTGCGATCACACGCGTTCGCGCCACCCAGTACAGCGCTTTGTGGCCCCATGGGGGGCCCCCACCGACGGCCCCAGTGGCTGTGAGCTTAGGCGTCCGCGCCACCCATGACAGCGATTGGTGGCCCCATTACGGAGCTCCACCGAAGGCCCCACTGGCTGTGATCACGTGCGTCCGCGCCAACCGATGCAGCCATCCGTGGCCCCACCTGGAGCTCCATCGAAGGCCCCAGAGGCCGTGCTCACGTGCGCACGCGCCACCCCGGACAGCGCTTCGTGGCCCTACGGGGAGCTCCGCCGAAGGCCCCAGCGGCTGTGATCGCATGCGTCCGCGCTCTCCAATGCAGCGCTTCGTGGCCCAACAGGGAGCTCCACCGAAAGCCTCAGTGGTTGTGATCACATGTGCCCGCCACCCAGTATAGCGTTCCGGGGCTCCATAGGGAGTTCCTCCGAAGGCCCCAATGGTTGTGATCACGTGCGTCCGCGCCACCCAATGCAGCGTTTCGTGGCCCCATACGAAGCTGTGTCCGCGCCACCCAGTACAGCGATCCGCTGCTTGCCCCCGGGGAACTCCACGCAAGGTTTTGGCGGCGGTGTCCACAATGCGCCCCCCAGCCAATGTCGGCACACCCTCACACGTTCCGTGGCCCCGTGGGGGGGAGGCTCCCTTCCTTCGTCCCGCCTGCCTTGCGGTGCTCACACTTGCATATGGTTGGGTCCTTCGCCAGGACATTTTTCTCCAGCGGCCACATCTATGGGGGGGTGGTGAAGGTAGTGGTCTCCAGCAGTGGGCCCGTGCCTCAGCGCCGAGTGCTCGAACTCGCGCAGCGACTTCGAGGATGGAGGGCTGCTCCTTCTCAATTTTGGGGCTCGCGCTTTCGAGCCGCGTGCACTCACCGTGAAAACTCGCGGCAGCAACAGGAGTGGAGGACGGCTCATTCTCAAAACGAGGCTCGCGCTTGACACATCCTGAAGTTTTCCAGAGTCTCCGAGCGAACGAACCCAGTCATATGCACTTGCGAGTATCGCGGCGCTGCCGATGCGCTGGTGGGGGCCAGCAGAAGGTCTGCGTTGTGGACGGGGGCGTTTGGGTTTCGTGCGGGCCCCGGGCGCCGCCTTGTCGTGGCCATTTCCACGCCAGGTCTTCCTTCCCCCTGCTTGTTTCCGTTGTGCGTTGCGTTCCTGCCCGCCGAGCCCGCAATGGCCCGAATCTCAGGCGCCGCCGTGTTGAACTTTATTGGGGTTTCTGTACTGCACACCCTTGGGCAGAGCGCTGCGCGGAACCCCCGCGACGCGCGCCAGTTGCCCGGAAGGAATCCTGGAGACCCGCGCGGGTCGTCCGCGGCACAGAGCAAAAGAAACGTCGGCGGGTGACAGCGGGCCAGGCGTTGGGCAGACCGTTTGGGAGTCGGGCAGTTCCTGGAGACAGAGCGCAGAGGAGTCCCCATGACACGCGTTGGTCACCCCGAGAGAATTCCAGCGACGCGCGCGGGTCGTCCGTGGCGCGAGACCAAACAAATTGGCTTTCGACAGAAGGCGAAGTTCGAGCGGGCTGGCGAAATGGCTGGGGAGCCGTATGTGGACCCTGCCATTGGGGCCATCGGTGGAGCTCCCCATGGGCTACGAAGTGCGCGAGGGTTGTGCCGAAGTGACCTGCGGTGGGCGGGGAACCGCATGTGGACCTTGCCCTCGGGTCCTTGAGTGGAACTCCTTCTGAGGCCACGTAGCGCGTGAGGGGTGTTGCGAAATTGACATTCAGTTGGCGGGGAGCCGCATGTGGTCCTTGCCACCAGAGCCTTCGGTGGAGCCCCCTACGGTGCGGGGGAACGTGTGAAGGGTGCGTCGAAATGGACACGCAGTGGGCGGGGAAACGCATGTGGACATCTCAATTGGGGGGCCTCCGGAGGGGCTTCTTGGGCGGCCTCGGAACGTATGAGCGGTGTGCCGAAATAGCCATGCAGTGTGTGTGTGTGTGTGTGTGTGCGTGCGTGCGTGCGTGCGTGCGTGCGTGCGTGCGTGCGTGCGTGCTGTGTGTGTGTGTGTGTGTGTTGTGTGTGTGTGTGTGTGTGTGTGTGTGTGTGTGTGTGTGTGTGTGTGTGTGTGTGTGTGTGTGTGTGTGTGTGTGTGTGTGTGTGTGTGTGTGTGTGTGTGTGTGTGTGTGTGTGTGTGTGTGTGTGTGTGTGTGTGTGTGTGTGTGTGTGTGTGTGTGTGTGGGGGGGGCGCATGCGCGCTCTGCCAGTGAGGCCTTGGGTGGGGTACCTTAAGGGGCCACGAAGCGTTCGAGGGGTGTGCATGGACGGACATGCGGCGGGCGGGAAACCGCATGTGGATCCTGCCACTGTGGCCTTCGTTGGGGCTCTTCATGGGACCACGGAACGCGTGACGGGTGTGTGCCGAGATGGACATGCGGTGGGCGGGGAACCGCATGTGGACCCTGCCGCTGGAGCCTTCGGTGGAGTTCCCCACGGGGCTTGGAATCGCGCGAGGGGTGTGCCGAAATGGTTTACATGCGGAGGATTGAGGCAGGGATGGGAGGAGGGAGGAGGGGGAAAAGGAGGTGGGGTGAGGAGGAAAGCGGGGCGGTGTCGCCTCAAAATTAGGACCCAACACCATAGGATTGTTAGGAGGTTCGGAAAACCATCCCGGCGACGGGCCCAATCATATGATCTGTGAGGAACGTGTGGTTGGCACCGCTTCCAATGGAGTTCCTTATGGGGCCGCGAAGCGCGGGGTTTGCCGTACTGGGCTGGGGAAAGCAAGTGCCCGCGGCTATTAGGGCTTTTGGTGGAGCGCCCTGAGGGGGCATGAAGCGATCGCTGCACTCCGCGGGGAGCCTCATGTGGACCCTGCCACTGGGGCCTTCGTGGGGGCTCCTTGTGGGGCCACGAGAAGTCGCACTGGGTGGCGGAACCACATGTGAACCAGCGCCCGATAGGGCCACATAAGTTGTACTGGGTGGCGGAGCCGCATGTGGACCCTGGATGTGGAACCTGCAAGGCCTTGCAGTGGAGCTCCCTATGGGCCTAAGGGGCCACGAAGCGCTGTACTCGGTGGGGGATCCATCTGTGGATTCTGCCCTTCGGATGGGGCCAAGAAGCGTTGCTCTGTGTGGCGGAAACGCACGCGGGCTGCGCCACATGGACCTTCGGCGGAGCTCCCTACGATGCCACAAACCGCTGCACTTGGTGAGTGGTGGAGACGCACGCGGGCTGCTCCGCTGGGACCTTCGGTGGAGCTCCTCTATTGGGCCACGAAGCTGCGTACTGAGTGGGGGAGGCGCATGCCAGCTGCGCCATCGGGACCTTCGGTGGAGCTTCCTTTGTGGCCACGAACCGCAGTGAATGTTGTGGGAGACGCATGCGGGCTGAGGTGGAGCGCCCGATGGGGCCACGAAGCGTACTGGGCAAGGGAAACGTATGCGGGCTGCGCCATTTGGAACTTCGGTGCTCCCACTGGGGCCACGAAGCGTTGTAGGTGCGGGAGACGCATGCTGGCTGCGCCACTGGGGCGTTCGGTGGAGCTCCCTGTGGGGCCACGAAGAGCTGTACTGGGTGGGAGAGCCGCATGTGGAGCCTGGGGCACGGAACGTTGTACTGGGTGGCGGAGCCGCATGTGGATCTTGCCAATGGGGGTTTGGATGGAGCGCCCTATGGGGTCACGGAACGTTGTATTGGGTGGCGGAGCCGCATGTGGACCTTGCATGTGGACCTTGTAGTGGAGCTCCCTATTGGCTTTACGGGGCACGAAGTGCTTTAGCGGGTGTCGGATCTGAATGTAGACCCTGCTGTTAGGGCTTTGGGTGGAGCTTCAGTTCCTTATGGGGCCGTGAAACGTAGCATTGGGTGTTGGAGCCGCATGTGGACCTTGCCACTGGGGCGTTCGGTGGAGGTTTCTGCGGGGCTACGAAGAGTATTGGGCGGCGGAGCTGCATGTGGACCCTGCCACCGGGGCCTACTTTGGGGCTTCTTATGGGGCCACGAGAAGATGCACTGGGTGGCGGAACCGCATGTGGACCGTGCCACTGGTGCCTTCGTTGGACATCCCTGTTAGGCCGCGAAACGCTGTACCAGGTTTCGGATCCGCATGTGGACCCTGGCATTGTGGCTTTCGGTTGAGATTCCCATGGAGCCACGACATGCTGCACTGGGTGGCGGAGCCGCATGTGGACCCTGCCACTGGGGCGTTTGGTGAGCTCTCTATGGGGGCCACGAAACGCAGCACTGGGTGTTGGAGCCGCATGTGGATCCTGTCATTAGGGCCTTGAATGGGGCGCCCTATGCGGCCACGAAGCGCTGTACTGGGCGGCGGAGCCGCATGTGCTTCCTGCCGCTGGGGCCTGCGGTGGAGGTTCCGGTGGGGACGGTGGCGGAGCCGCATGTGGACCCTGCCACTGGAGCCTTCGGTGGAGCTCCGATATCGGGCCCCGAAATGCCGCACTGGGCGGCGGAGCCGCATTTGGACCCTGCCGTCGGGGCCTTCGGCTGAGCTCCCTATGAGGCCACGAAGCGTAGCACTGGGTGTCGGAGCCATATGTGCTCCCTGGCACGGAGGCGTTCCGTGGAGCTCCCTCTGGAGCCACGAAGTGCTGTACGGGGTTGCGGAGCCGGAGCCGCATGTGGACCCTGCCATCGGGGCGTTCGGTGGAGCTCCCTATGGAGGCCAGGAATGCTGCACTGGGTGTTGGAGCCGCGCGTGGACTCTGTCACTGAGGCCTTCGGTGGAGCTCCCTATGGAGGCCAGGAAGAGCTGCACTGGGTGGCGGAGCCGCATGTGGACCATGCCACGGGGGCGTTTGGTGGAGTTCCCTATGTGGGCCCGATGTGCTGCTCTGCGTGGCGGGGCCGCACGTGGAGCCTGACACTGGGGCCTCTGGTGGAGATGACTGCGGGTCCACGGAGCGCTGCCCTGGGTGGCGGAGCCGCATTTGGCCCCTGCCTCTGGGGCCTCGGGCGGAGCTCCCTGTGGGGCCACGAACCTGTCATGCGGAGGGCAGGGGCAAGGATGGAGGGAGGAGGGAGGAGGGAGGAGGGGGAGGAGGGAGGAGGGGGAGGAGGGAGGAGAGGGAGGAGGGAGGAGAGGGAGGGGGAGGAGGGAGGAGGGAGGAGGGGGAGGAGGAGGGAGGAGGGTGAGGAAGAGCTGGGAGGAACGCCGGGCGCTGTCCCTCCAGAGCGAGGGGCCCAACACCGCGCGATGGTTTGGGAGCAGCACGTGTGCTGCAGCGCATGTGGCGGCTGCACGGATGGAGGGCGGCTCCCTTTTTAAACTGGAAGCTACTCAGTTTCTGCGCGGGCGGATGGACGGATGGTGACCGACAGCACTATTGGATCATACCAGAGAAAAGCCCCAATCAGTGGATGGTATTCGCTGAGGAGATGGGCCCGGAACCCGGGAGCCCGGGAACCCAGAACCCACCGAAGTCGGCCTGGAGCCAATAACCGGGAACCCGGAACCAGGAACCCGGGAACCCAGCTTGCCACCGAACTCGGCGGGAAATTTTCGCCAAATCTTTCAACCTCCGCTAGGACCCCTTCAGTGCAAGCACTGATTGGGGAACAACAAATCTCCCATTCCGCGGCGGCCATTGCTAGGGTTCCAAGGGATCCCTGGGAGTCTTTGGATTCCCATGGGTTTCCCAGGGAATCCTAGGATTCCGAAGGATGCACACACATTCCTAATGATTCTTAGGATTGCCGAAAGATTCCTGAGGATTCCCGAAGGATTCTTCCCTAGGATTCGGGGATTTCTCAGGATAGGATTCCTAGGACTCCATGGAACTCCTAGACGGGATCCTCAGGAATTACTCGAGATTACTAGGAGTCCAAGGACTATCTTAGGATTCTTATGGATTTGTGGGATTCCCTTCGGATTCCCTCCAGACTCCTCGGGATTCCTAAGGTGTTCTAGGGTTCTACTCGGACTTCAATTATCAGGATTCTTAGGATTCCCCCGGGTTCTGAGGGATTCCTGAGGATTCTCAGGATCCCCTCAGAAGCCCAAAGGATTCCTGAGAATTGGTAGGGGTTCCTTGGGAATTCTAGGAGGTCCTAGGATTCCCAGGGTTTCCTACTTACGCAGGGCGAAAGATTTTCCTCTTGAGGTGTAAATGGCGATGATGAGTTGGAAGTTAATGACCGAACCCCCTTCCCCCGTAGAATCTTAACACGGGCGGGTTCTGGGATCCGTGGATCCGAGTTCCTCCGGCTTCCCTTTTTAATGTAATAGAATTTTTTAACGGGGTAGAAATCGGATCCGAACACGGATCCAGCAAATCCGAAATCGGATCCGCGCGGACGGAAATCGGATCCACCGAAACAGACACCAACACCACACTTGGATCCGCGCGAACCTCATGGGATCCGACGGCGGTTGTCTCATACGCGTCTGCTCAAGACTTCAAACCTTTGTTCCGGGCCCAAGAGGAAAATGGTTTCGTCCTGGGGAATGTATGGAGATGTAGGATCCCCACGGAATGCTAAGATTCCTGAGGACCCCTTGGATTCCCTATGCATCCCGAGGACTTCCTTAGGCCACTGCTGAGGCCTCGCCGTCTCGATAGGAGATGTAGGGATTTCTGGTCCAATCATGCCGCACAGAAGCTCCGACATTCTCGGTCGTGCAGGCTAGACCAGGAGGCACGATCCGCGGGGAGACACCACCACCCAACAACATCCCAGAAGGCGAGCAACGGAGCGCAAGCACCCGCCACGCGCGGGCAGCACCGAACAAGCTCAAGGCAACCATGGCGAGTTCTTACTGCGCACTGTCACCTGCGCGCGCCCCATGTGAAGGCGGCGGCGCCGACGATCGCGACGACGACGACAAAGACGACGCCGATTCGATTGGAGATGCAGCGAATTCAAAGTCCATCCTTGTACACCGAAGCTCCAAACTCTTCTGTCGTGCGGGGTAGCCCAGGAGGCATGATCCGCGGGGAGAACGACCACCCAACAGTACCCCGCACGGCGAACCATAGCGCGCAGCTATTTCCCACGCGCGGCAAACACCGACGACAATCAACGCAACTATGGCGGGTTCTCCTTGCGCACTGTCACGTGCGCGAGCCCTCCATATGAAGCTGGCGACGACGACCGTGACGACGACGAAGACGACGACGCCGGCGAAGACGAAGTCGAAGACGAAGACGCCGACGGCGGTGACGACGACGGCAAACTCGGTGCCGACTCGATCAGAGATGTGGCGATTTTTACTTCGATCCTGTTGCACATAATCTCCTACAGTTTCTGCCGTGCAGGGTTGCCCAGGGGGCGTTATCCCCGGGAGGAGCAAGGAGGAGGAGGGCGAGGAGGGGAAGGACGAAGGAGGACAAGGGGGAGCGCGAGGAGGGGAGCACGAGGAGGAGGGCGAGGAGCGAGAGCCAGGAGGAGGGCGAGGAGGGGAAGGACAAACAGGAGGGTGGACGGGTGCTGCCAGCCGAGAGCATTTTCTGAGGGGGAGGGGGGGTGCAACATTAAAGACCCTTCGCGGTCAAGCGGCTTACGCCATTACGTCGACCCCACCAGAACCAGAATTTGCGACGGTCGTGGATGTCGTCGAGGACGCCTACGGCAAATCGCCGCTGCCCCCTCCATGTTGGAATCGCCCATGTGGCCGAACGTTGTGGCCATAGCTCCGCCAAGCTGTCGGACTCTGTGTTCTGTGTTCCCCCAGCCGCTGTGGAAACCCTTCGGGGAACACAGGGGGGGAGAGAGGACAGGAGGAGAGGGGGGGGAACAAGGCAGAGGAGGAGGAGGAGAAGGAGGAGAAGGAGGAGGAGGAGGCGGAGGAGAAGGGAGGAGGAGGCGGAGGAGAAGGGAGGAGGTGGAGGCTCAAGAGAAAGAGAAGGAGTAGACCTCTTGGGAGCCTCTTTGGGGCATTCTCTGGGGGCTCCTGGGAGCTTCCTGGGAGCCTACGGGAGGCCTCTCGGGGATCTCCTTCGGCCTCTTGGGGGCCGTTGGGGGCTTGTTCGGGGCATCTTTGGCCGTCTCAGGGCGTTCCTGGGCCGTCTGACGCCATCGGGAGCCGCCGCCGTGGGGTCCTCGCTGGACCGACGTGGAGCGCTCTTGGGGCGCCAGAGGGCCGTCTTCGAGGACATCTTAGGCGCCTCGGAGGCCTCTTGGAATGTCTTGGGGCAGTCTTGGGGCCGTCCTGGAGGCTTCTTGGGCCATCTTGGAGGCCGTTTGCGGTCATGTTGGGGCGATCTCGAGGGCTTCTTGGAGGACCGTCTTGGGCCGTCGGAAGGCCGAACAGAAGCAACTGCCCAAATCCTTCAACAGCCTGAGGGCAATGAATGAGTTTAGCCTCTTCGGGCCCTCCTGGAGTCCATGGGAGCGCGGACGCCGCATAGTTAATGGGGGATTGTGGTACTGGGAGCGTGGACGTAGCGTAATTTTGCAGGGGTCCTGGCCCTGGGGGGGGCGGGACAAGGCGGAACTTGCGATCGATTTTGGCGCTGGGGGGGGCGGACACATCGCAATTTCAAAGGGATCATGGCCTTGGGAGCGCGGACGCTGCGCAATTTACAATGGATCCTGGCCCTGGGAGCGCGGACGCAGCGTAATTTACAAGGGCTCGTGCCCTTGGAGGGGCGGACGCAGCGTCATCCATCGTGGATCCTCTCCCTGGGAGCGCGGGCGCAGCGTAATTCACAAAGTGCGATCACTGTTATGCACGAAGGATTGGTGGCCCCGGGAGGACGGGCGCCGCGCAATTTACACGGGAACGTGGTGGTCTTGGACTCGCGGGCGCAGCGCTATTCACGAGGGCTCCTGGCCCTGGGAGCGTGACTCCCGTGTAATGTCCCGAGGGTTCTTGCAGGTTGCTGAAGGATCCTTGAAGATTCTTGGAGGGTTCCCGCGGCTTCATGGGGTTCCTGAGCGATCCAAATCGGATTTCTGCTACGATCCCGCCCCCGCCCCCACCCCCGCGGGAATTGATCTACTTGGTGTTTTAACATACGTATCACCCGGGGGGTTATTCGGTGGAATCCCCCCTCCAGAATTAACTAGGTTTTTGCGGATAACGGTAACTCTAGGGGGGTCTTCAATCATGTTTTCTTAATGTTATGGGGAGGCGACAAATGGGGAGGTGAAGAATGGTGCACCGCTTGCGCCCTTAAGGGACCCTAAAGGGCCCTTTGGGGCCCAAAAGGGGCACCAAAGGCGCACGTACCTTTCCCCTCCCCTGTTCATCGCCCCGCCCCATTGAGCAACGCCCGCAAGTGGGCCTCGACATGTCCCAGCAATTCTGGCTCTAGCCATCTGGGCTCCGGGGCTTGGCACCGGTTGGCCTGAACTTCCCCGATTCGGGTCGCTCTCGTGCACCGAGGCCGTGCGCGCGATGGCGGCGGTGGCGCGGTGGGAGACCGGGCGCGGGCGCGCGCGGCACGCGCGCGCCTCGCGGGCGGGGCAGGCGGTCGGGCGCTCGGGCTGCGCCGTGCCCGGCAGGTCGGGCTCTGTGGATTCCACGGGCACGGCCATGCGCCTGGTGGACGCGTTCTCTCGCGGGTCGAAGAACCACCACAAGGGTCAGTGCATGCCGTGCCACAACAACGGGAATGACACTCCGTGCCCGCGCGGTGCGAGGTGCGACTGCTGCCACTACTACCACGGGCCGGAGAAGTTCCTTGCCCTGAAGCAGTTCACCAGGACCAGGAGGCAGTGCAGGCCTACCGACTCGAATCTGGACAACGGGTGGCCGACGGCACCCATTGTCTCTGAGGCTCCGCGGCCGACCCAGCAGCAGCCGACGCAGCAGCATGAGGAGGTGTGCGCCACCAGCATGCCAGCCACGTGCTTGACAGCTGCGTGGGCCGCGCTCACCTACCTAAGCCCCCAGGAGTTGGCGGTGGTGCTCTCGGAGGCGGCGCCCGCCTGCTACGAGGACTGACGCTGGCGCTTTGCCAGACCTCCCCCCGCCGCGCGACACCAGTGGCCGTGCAGACACCCAAAGTGGTCGCTTCGACTGCTGGACGCCTGGCGCTCGTTATTACAAAAGCCGAGCTCCGTGTGCAGAGAAGTAATTCCCATCGACATGGGGTGCGGCGGCTTTGCAGGCGATACGGATGTTTTATCACTGTCCTCAAAGTCGCGGGGCATGACAGAACGACTTCATTTATCAGTTTCACCCAACTCGTCAGGGAGCAACCCACCGCTAGCGCTACCCCCATCAGCGGGTTGGCGTGCTCCTTGTCCCCGATTGCAATCTCTCCGTGATAGGTACGCGTTGTCTTCCAGCCAGCTCAATATGCAAAATTAGCCTAGCGAAGTACCCAACCATATGCAGTTGTGAGTAACGCAGTTGTGAGTATCGTCCTCGGTGAAGCTCCCCATGGGGCTACGAGACGTGTGAGGGGTGTGCCGAAATGGGTGACGGGGACGCATGTGGGCACCGCCGCTCGGGCCCATCGGTGGAGCTCCTTCTGGGGCCACGAAATGTGTGAGGGGTGTGCCGAAATGGGTGTCGGGAACGCTTGTGGACTGCGCCACTGGGGCCATCGGTGCAGCTACCTATGAGGCTACGAAGCGTGTGAGGGGTGTGACGAAATGGGTGGCGGGGATAGATGTGGGCACCGCCACTGGGACCTTCGGTGGAGCTTCCTATGGAGCCGTGAAGCTTGTGTGGGATGTGTCAAAATGGGTGGCGCGGACGCATGCGGGCTGCGCAACTGGGAGCTTCGGCGTAGCTCCCTACGGGGCCACGAAACGTGTGAAGGGCGTGTCGAAATGGGTGACGGGGGCGCATGCGGGCCACGCAGTTGGGATCTTCGGCGGAGCTCCCGATGGGGCCAGGAAAAGTGTGAGGGGTGTGCCGAAATCGGTGTCGGGACGCATGTGGGCACCGCCGCTGGGGTCCATCGGTGGAGCTCCTTATGGGGCCACGAAACGTGTGAGGGGTGTACCGAAATTGATGTCGGGGACGCTTGTGCACTGCGCCACTGGGGCCCATCGGTGGAGTTCCCGATGGGGCCACGAAGCGTGTGAGGGGTGTGTCGACATGGGTGGCGGGGACGCATGTGGGCACCGCCGCTGGGGCCTTCGGTCGAGCTTCCTATGAGACCACGAAACGTGCGAGGGGTGTGCCGACACATCGTGTGAGGGGTGTGCCGAAATGTGCGGCGGGGACGCATGTGGGCACCACCGCTGCGGCCTTGTAGAGGACCTGAGGGGGGCACGAAACGTGTGAATGGTGGGGTGGAATGGGTGGCGGGAACGCATTCGGGCACCGCCACTGGGGCCTTCGGTGGAGCTCCCTATGGGGCCACGAAACGTGTGAAGGGTATGCCGGCATGGACGGCGGGGACGCATGTCCATGATAGATACGTTGTAGGTACGCGCGAAGGTACGCGTTGTCTTCCACCACGCGGTACGCGTTGCCTTCCACCGTGAAGGTACGTGGGGCCATCTAGGAGGAGATCGATCAAACAAGATGGGAGCTCCAATTACGTTCCCCCCTCAGGAGCTCTCAAAATCGCCTCTTGGGCCCCTCTTGGGGCGCTCTTGGAGCGTTCTTGGGCGCTCCTGGGGCCGTCTTGGGGCTTTCTTGGGGCTCTCTTAGGGCCCTCAGGGACCCTCTAGGAGCTCTTGGAGGTTCTTGGGATTGAGCCATCTTGGGCTATCTTCGGCCGTCTTGAAAGTCATCTTGGGCTGTCTGAGGCCCTCTTGGAGCAGTCATAGGGCATCTTAGATGCGCGGACCGCTCGCGGGGCGCCCTGTCCAGGTCCAGGGGAGGGGGGATGGGGAGGGGTAAACTCCCCCCGAAGGGGAAGAAGACAGTTGGAAGAGGAGCCGTCCTAGACCACCTATGCCCGGAGGGCTGGTGTGAATTGCACTGATGATCATGTTTAATGACTTGGCATCGCTCGGACGTGTGCATTTTTCTTTCGGCGAGGACAATCGAGGAGCATCCTTGATCATTTGGCCGAAAAAAACGCACGACGCCGAACAAAAACACGGGGAATGGACGTCCGAGCGATGGCGAGACGAGCGTATGAGATCCAACAAAGTTCGGCATATCCATGCGGAACGTTTGGCAGGGACCAGGCTCCCGATATCTACGGTGGGCAGCGCTCCGTGGGAGGCGTGTTCCCCTGACGGTTTCGAGGCCACGAGGCGCAAACCCAAAGAACCCGATCCACAGTGGTGCGGTCTGAGCAGGATGGCAGGAAGAGGATGGGAGGAGGTGGCGAGGAGGAAGGTGAGGGCGATGGCGAGGAGGAACGCTCGCCTGTTCGCAAGCCTGTGCTACTGATGAGCAGCGGGGGCGTCTTAAGAGAAGTGGCTGGGAGGCGACAGGGGTCGCACATCAAATTCCGAAGGGAGGGCGAGAAGCAGGAGTAGGAGAAGGACTGGGACATCTGAGCCTGCGCTCCGCTTCTTCGCGGGCAAGCATACCGTCTGCCGCCGTTCTTGCCATGACAGCTGAGTTCGCGTCGCGTGCAGAGAAACAGGGCAGTGAGGCAGCTGAGCTGGATGCTCGCACACCGACTCGATCCGATCCCCAGCGTGGCGGTCGGAAGAGGACGGAAAGAGGAGGAGGAGGAGAGGAGGAGGAAGAGGAGGAGGACGACGAAGAGGAGAGATCAGAGACTACGATTTAGCAGGCAACTTTGGAGTTTCCGCTTCTGAATTGGCTCCCCGAAGCAAGCGGTTTTTTTGAGTCTGATATGGCAGGATGAAGGTAGGACGGGGGGATGCGGGAATGGGCTCGCTCGTGCGGCATGCGTTGGCGTGACGCTTTTTACTTCGCTGGATTCAGGACTCTGGCTGAGTCGAGGTATAGTGCTAACGCGAGGAACGACTGATACCACGAATCGAGTGCATGAGGCGTCATGCCACTGAGGCGTCTGAAGCAACGGGGGCATCTGAAGAATTGGAGAAGGGCTTCAGCATCCAGGTCTGTGCTCCGTCTCTTGGTGGACAGACATGCCGTCTGCCGCCGTTCTTGCCATGACAATTGAGATCGAGTCGCGGGCAGAGAAAGAAGGCAGTGAGGCAGCTGAGCTCGATGCTCGCGACCTCAAGCCTGATGCTCGATGGAGGGAATTGGCCGGGCTTCTTCATGTGGGAACTTCTCGTTTGTTTCCGTTCAACAAGTTTTGTCTTAGAGTGAGCCCGGGTCGCTCGGCCTGTGCCGGGAGACATCTGTGGCGGTAAGCACGAATGCCGCCCGAGGGGCCCGCGCGTCGAGGCATTGGCAGCATGCTGAGGTGGTTCGGTCCGTTCTGCATGAGACATCCTAACAAGTCAGCGTTCCGAGACGACCAGATTTTCCATGGTCTGGCCCGTTGTTCCTAAGACATCCTCGCAAACCTGGGCTCCCAGACGCTACGCGAGAGGTGGTCTGGCCCATATCGCCCGAAGCATCATCAAAACTGTTGGGCTCGGAGATGATTACTGTAACCTGAGGTTGCCTCGTCCTTTTCGCTTGAGACATCATCGCTGCGCTAAGTTTCAAGGTGCCGCCCGCGAAGTGATTCTGTCTATTTCGCCTGGGACGTTCCAGCAATTATGGACAAAGAGATGCCGCTTGCGAGGGGGTTCAGCCAGTTTCGTATGAGACGTCCCCGCAGTTCCGAGCAACCGTTGAGGAGTGCGAAGCGAAGGGGAAGGGGGACGAGGAGTAGCAGGTTTCATTGAGGACGAGGGGGGGAACGATAATGCTCTTATTGCTGTCAGACAAATACTCTTGTTGGCAATGCTCTCGGGACACTTCTCGCCGCCAGAGCTGGACGAGGTCTCGATCGTGCCTGGTGATGCGGGCTGGTGCTCTGCCGACGAAGGGTGTGTCACTGGCCCGTTCGCGCCCACATTGTGAGGATGTCTCGAATGGTCCGTTAGTTTTTCGGGTGGAGGTGTGTTTCGGAGCCGTATGGTCCTCGCTGGTCACTTTAGTTGGCTCTTGGGGCTGTTTCAGCCCCATCCAGGGCTTGCCTTTGCTGGCGAGGGGGGCAGTGCACCTGAGCCCCAGTGCCCGGATCGCCCGGGACAGATTCGGGCGACCCCGGCAACCCCAACAGCGGTGCTTGGGAGGTGCCAGGGAGGCGTTGCCCTCAACAGATCTGGGTGTCCCCATGGCCTAGGGAGATCCATCCTCGCAACATCGGGCTCCAACATGCCATGACTAGATGTCCTCTGGCTCGTCTTGCTTGAGACGTCATCACAAGTCTGGATTCCAATATGTGTTTCGCGAGATACTCAGGCCTGTTTTGCCTTAGACATCCTCGGAACCCGTGGCTCTGACCGTTCGGCTCCGAGGTGCTCTGAATTGAGGCGCTCTTGCCCGCTTCGTTTGAGACGTCCTCACCACTGGCGTCCAAGATGTGGTTCGCCTGAGCCATCCTCGGTATCCCTGGCTCTGGCCGTTTGGCCCGAGACGTCCTCGCAACGCTGGGCTGAAGATGCGGTTCACGAGGTGCTCAGCCCCGTTTCGCTGGAGACCTCATCGCAGCCCCGGCCTCTGGGATGCCCCGACTTGAGATGTACAGTCCCGTTTCACGCGTGACATCCTCGTTACGCTGTTCGCCTGAGACATCGTCAGAACCCCAGGCTTCGAGATGCCTTGAATTGAGGTGCTCTGGCCCGTTTCGCCCGAGACGCCCTCACAATGCTGGGTTCCAGGATGCGGTTCGTGAAGTCCTCAGGCACGTTTCGCCTGAGACATCTTCGCAACTCTGGCTTGAAGATGCTGTTCACGAGGTGCTCAGGCTCGTTTCGCTTGTGAAATCCTCGGAGCCTCGGGCTCCGAGGTGCCCTGACTTGAGGATATCTAGCCCGCTTGGCTTGAGACATCCTCGCAACTCACACCTGTGGGTTTGCGGCTCGCGAGGTGCTCTGGCCCGTTTCGCTTGAGACATCCTCACAACCTTAGGTTCCATCGCGAGGTACTCAGGCCTGTTTTGCCTGAGATATCCTCCGAACCCCGGGCTACTGCGAGATGCCCTGAATTGAGGTGCTCGGGCCCGTTTCGCTTGAGACGTCCGCACAACTGGGTTCCAAGACGTTGTCATCCGCGAGGTGCTCAGGCCCGGTTCGCCTGAGACATCCTCGGAATCCCTGGTTCTGAGATGCCCTGACTTGAGGTGACCCGGGTGTAAGTGCGCCACGCTTGAAGGCGCCATTAAAAGAGTGGTTGTTTGGGTTGCCCCCGGTGCCGGGGGAAGTTGGACCAAGAGAAAATGACGGAACAAAAGAGAGGTCGCCATGTGTCAATCGAGCACGCGCAGCCGCCGTTCGAGCTGCTCTCGCCGCCCAAAGGAAGAACATTGCGCCGGATACGCATTTGTATAGGCGCGTGAGATCCATCTCACAGCTCCGCACATCCAGGCGGACCCTTTATTTTTTGTTAGCAGAGACCTGGCACACGATATCTGCGGTCGTCAGCGCTCAGAGGGAGGCGTGCTCGCCTGTCGGTTTCGAGGCCGCGAGGCGCAAACCGACCGAATCCCAGTGTGGCAGTCGGAGGAGGACAGGAAGAGGAGGGCAGGAGGTGGAGAGGAGGAAGATGAGGGCGAAGGCGAGGAGGAACGATCGCTTCTTTGCCGCTCGAGCTGTCGAACGCTCTCCCCGTGGGCTGGCAGGCTCCGTGGCCCCTTTGCGGATGCGCCAACCGAGACCACCCCGCCAGCGTTCGCGCCAAGGTCACGCGCGTGGGGCGGTTGTCATTGCCTTGTTCTTCAGCCAAGAAACAGACTGGCACGCCAGGCAACGCATCGCCTGTGTGCGCGCCTGTGCTACTGATGAGCAGCGGGAGCGTTTTAAGAGAAGGGGCTGGGAGGCGACAGGGGTCGCACATCAAATTCCGAAGGGAGGGCGAGAAGCAGGAGTAGGAGAAGGACTGGGACATCTGAGCCTGCGCTCCGCTTCTTCGCGGACAAGCATACCGTCTGCCGCCGTTCTTGCCATGACAGCTGAGTTCGCGTCGCATGCAGAGAAAAAAGGCAGTGAGGCAGCTGAGCTGGATGCTCGCACACCGACTCGATCCGATCCCCAGCGTGGCGGTCGGAAGAGGACGGAAAGAGGAGGAGGAGGAGGAGGGGAGGAGGAAGAGGAGGACGACGAAGAGGAGAGATCAGAGACTACGATTTAGCAGGCAACTTTGGAGCTTCCGCTTCTGAATTGGCTCCCCGAAGCAAGCGTTATTTTTGAATCTGAAGGACGGGGGGGATGCAGGAATGGGCTCGCTCGTGCGGCATGCGTTGGCGTGACGCTTTTGCTTCGCTGGATTCATGCTTCTGGCTGAGTCTTGGTATAGAGCTATCGCAGAGGCCAACGACTGATAACACAAGTCTAGTGCATCCTGGCTTGCATTCGCATGTGTGTTGCAGGCGTGGGTGTGCACAGTTTGTTTGTCTGCGGGCTGGTGGTGTGATGAAGCTCATGACATCAGAATTCGATACCGCTCCCTCCGCTTGAAGGTCGTCGGTCATCCGTATACTTCTGATACAATTCAGCTCGTGCAGAATTGTGGCACCAACGACCGTGTCAGCAAATTCGCTGGCCCATTGCATGTGTACGTATCACCCTTTACGGATACCCCGTGCCACCAGTTTTCCAGCCACCGCTCTGCACGCAGTCCCGCAGCACGAGGCAGCTGCCTTCGCTCCTCGCGCGAGGGCTGCGGCATCGCGGCTAGATTGCGGCCAGCCGGCACGGCACGGTGCCCCCCTTTTTTTGGTACGCGCCAGGAGGACCGAGGTTGACGGGGGGGGGGGGCAAGAGCAAGAACAACGATTGGCAGTGTTTGCTGTCCTTCTTGCCGTTGCCTGTATCGCGCGTGTTCTTCGTTACGTAAGTGTTTCGCGTGCGGGCGCTGTGAGGGTCGAGCCCAAGCGTTCGCAGCATTATAGCTGGCCGTGAGCATGAGCTGTTGCGCGGCCACTCTGCAGCTTGCTACGCACAGGTCGGATACATTGGAATGGTTTGCGGCGCTGCCGTTTAGTAAGATTTCGAGCGGAGAAACAAAAAGTGGGCTTCGACATGCCTGGCACTAGCCAAAGAGGAGGAGGAGGAGAAGAGGCCAATCATCTTTTGTACCAGGAGCGTGCACAGCACACGTTCTCGAGCCCACGTGACCTCCGACGCGCTTCGCGCCGCCTACTCCCAGCATGGAGCCATGCCGTTCGGTAGCAAATCATGGGAGCTTGGTGTACCCTCTCAATTCCGTCTTTGGCGTCGATTCGCGTGGATAGCGTCTGGGAGTCGATGGCTTAGCGCCGATGCAGCGTCGGTGAGCGTCGACTAGCGTTTATTTGACGTCGGTGACCGCTGATTTAGCGTCGACTGGCGCCGATTCGCGAGAGCCGACAAGATGGTCTGGGAGGCTCCCATGAGCTGCCGCCGAACATGCCGTGCCCCTGCCCCTGGCGCAGAGTCGTCCCCTGCCTCGCTGGCCCCTCCCCTCTGAGCCGCGAGGGGAAGCAGGCGAGGCCGGCCGTCTGGCGGGCGCCGGGGCCCCGCGCGCGCGGCCGGGGCGCCCGGGGCGAGGCTGTGGCTCAGCTCGATGCCGGCCCCGCACTTCCCGGTGAGCGTGCTGCAGAACGGCATGAAGATGACAGGCTCGCTGCGTCTGTGTATCGGACGGGGCGGCCACGAGGGGGGCAGGGGGGGGATGTCATGGCGGGGGCCGTGCTACAGGTCTCCCCAGATTTGAAAGAGCGTGTTCTGCCGCTGCTGGCGGAAAACCCGGGGGGGTCACTGCCGGTTCGAACCCCTCCCCGCCCCCCCAGTTCATCATGAAACAGGGGGGGGTCACTGCCGGTTCGACCCCCTCCCCCCTCGAACTCAAAAACCGGAGAGGGGTCACTACCGGTTCGAACCCCCCCCCCCTCGAAAACTGAGGGGGGGTGGGGGGGTGCGGACAGTGGTGGGGACGGTGGTGGTGGGGACAGTGGTGAGGGCACAGCGGGACAGTGGTGGGGACAGTGGGACAGTGGTGGGGACGGTAGTGGTGGGGACAATGGTGAGGACAATGGTGGGAACAGTGGGGACAGTGGGACGGTGGTGATGGGGACAGTGGTGTGGGGACAGTGGGAATGTGGTGGAAACAGTAGGACAGTGGAGGGTACAGAGGTGGTGGGGACAGTGGTGAAGGCGGTGGCGAGGACGGCGGTGGGACAATGGGACAGAGGTACAGTGGGGACAGTGGTGGGGACAGTGGAGACGGTGGGAACAGTGGGACAGCTCAGTAGTGGGACAGTGGGGACAGTGGGGATAGTCGGGCAGTGGCTGGGGCTGTGGAGAAAGTTGGGAGGGTGGAACCGTGGTGGGAACAGTGGTGGGGACAGTGGGGACAGTGCGACAGTGGTGGTGGCACTGGTGGGGACAGTAGGGGCGGTGGTGGAACCAGTGGGGACAGTGGTGGTGACAGTGGTGCTGGGAACAACAGTGGGGGATGTGGTGAGGACGGTGGTAGGGACCGGGAGTCGTTTGCTGGCGGTGAGAGGGGGGGGGAGGGGTTCGAACCGGTAGTGACCCCCCCTCCGGTTTTCGAGAGGGGGGGGGGGGTTCGAACCGGTAGTGACCCCCCCCCGGTTTTCGAGGGGGGGGGGGGGGGGGGGAGGGGTTAGGGGAGGGGGGGGGGTTTGCCGGGGGAGGGGGGGGGAGGGGTTCCAGCAGGGGGGGGGATTTTCGGAGGGGGGGGGGGGACCCCCGGGTTCCGGAGGAAAAGGGCGGCAATTTTCCACAGTAAAGCGGCGGTGGATCACGCTCTCTCCCAGATTTCATGGCGCCTCTTCTCATTTCAATACGTCCCCGGCTCCCCGCGGGGCCGCGCACGTGCCGCTGGCCATGCTTTGCGCCCCCCCCTCTTTGACGCCCCCATCTTGGCCGCCCCCGAGTACCGGGCGGGCCCAATATCCGTCCCAGGGCGTTCCGGAAGGCTCGCAGAGCGTTCTGGAACGCTTTGAGAAGGCCGCGGCGCCGGAGACATCTTCGAGCCGCCAGGTCTGAGAGATTCTCGATTTATTTTCTCCCGATTTATCTTCGTCCTGGCTTCGTCTTAGTGTAGGCCGCCCAGATGAGATCGGAGCCGGAGTGGTTGGAGGACCGCAAGGCATTACCAATGCGCCGGCGATGCGTCGGCGACGCCGGGACGGAGGGAATCGGGCGCCGAGTCCAGCCGCATCGCCGATGCATCGCCGATGCGGCACGGCCCTTCGACCCCAACTATTCCAACACCATGAAGGCGGCCCATGTGTTTACAGTCAACCCGCGTAGTAAGCATGGGCAACCTTCCCAAGGGTACCCTTGCATCCTTGCCCCTTCGTCCCATCCTTAACGACTTTCGCTGGCCAGCTTGGTTCGAGAAACGTTAACATGGGCCTCCAAGGCCCTCGCATCCTTGCCGCGCATCCTTATGATGCGGGTTGACTGTACCCATCTCCCTTATCTTCTGCTTCTCCCCTGCCATCTCGGCTCAGGTATGACTCACGAGTCCTGCTTTTCCACCCAGAACGAAAGGGTATTCGGTCACATCCTATGGATTACTATGGGGATCGGTCTCAATGGCCCAGTCTCCACACATGACGCTTCCTGTCGGAATAAACAGAGGACAGGTAGAAGCAATCTATGGATTAGCAGCAGCAAGTGGAGGAGCATGATGACCCTCTCGGCTGGTCAGGAGTTGGATGAGAGGGAGGAGGAGGGTGGATGACTTGGAAAGGAGTGGGGGTGGGTGGGGGGGGCAAGCTGAGGGAGGAGGAGGAGGAGGAGGAGTGGAGTGGAGTGGATCCCATGGCGATGCCAGTTCAATCAACGACCACATTAAAGAGAGGACCGAGGCTGCCGACTATTCAGTTCAGCCTTGCTCAGGACCTTGGGGTGAAGCCCATTCTTGATGCGGTCTAAATATACTCTACCTGTGGGGGTGACGGTGGAGCACGGCTTTCCAAGGGACCGAAGCTGCTTGCCAGCTATTCCCCCACACCGCCCACAGAACCAAAGCTTCAAAACCGTGTGGTAATTAAGGAGATGGGATGAGTGTAGCCAGCCCCCCGCAACATGAATTCGGGCACCGACTGACGGGGACAAAATGGTGCCATCAACATTCACAAGGCGGGGGCAAGGGGTGTGCACCCAATCACGAGCAGCGGCCAGGGTGGCCGAACCGCAACATTTCAAACACCTACGTCTGGTTTCATCAAGACTGTGCTGGGACAAGAGTTGGGCGAGAGCAGCAGCAGGAGGGGGAGGAGGGGGGGGAGGTGGAGGTGGGGCCACATCCGCCCCGCTCACTTTTCTCTCCTGCCTCCTGCTGGCCTCCAGCTCCGCCTCGGTCGCGAGGCTGTCCAGCGTAGCCCGCAGCAACCGTAGTCGAACGCGTCGAGCTCGAGCTTCGTGCCGTTGAACCCTGTGGCCGTTAGCTTCTGGGAGCCTGCAGCCCTCTGCTGCATGGTCTGCAAGCTCGTCCGCCACCGTGGTGGCAAGGACTAGGTTTCGGATAGCCTTGCCATTCACAATATCGTGTGCCGTCTGGTGGCTGTGCGTGAACAGGATGGTGATGTTGTTCGGGTCCCTGGTCTTGAGGAGGCCAGCCAGCGCCACCCACAGGTCCCCGTCGTCACCGTGGGGGTGCTCATACTTCCTCTCGTACCAGGCTTGCACCAGCGGCTCGTAGTCAGTGATGTACGTGAGGTGGCCTGAAGTGGCCCAGGTGGCTAACACAAAAGCCTGTATCTCACCACGAGCCACAACCTGCCGATGTCCAGGTAGAGGTCCAGCAATGGTGGAACATACCTGGACACAGGGCTCGATGGAGTCGAACTTGGCGATGGCAAGGCCCACCCTCCTGAACTTCGAATTGTTAGAGTCGGGGCCTCCCGACGCGTCACCTGCAGTCATAATCGGCCGCGTGGTCGTGCCATGTCCCATGCATCCGCTCGTCATGTCATTAATGCCAGAGACACTCCATTGCTCCTGAGCGACTCGTGGTGGTACTCGTGTCCACGGTTCAGGAAGAATGCATCCCAACCAAAAGGCTTCACATACATTCATGTGCGTAATTGCTTCATGGACCAGGTCGTCAGAGTCTTGGTAGGCCTTGGAGCCTCGGCTGGCCTCGCACGTCCAGTACCGATGCACCAAGGTTTCAGGTCCAGCACGGCATCGGTCACATTCAGCTCCTCCTGCAAAGTATTTCACCATTTGCAGCTTCCGCGCCTTGGGCCAGCACCCCGCCGACGCCACCATGGCCATGGTCTCCGCCAGCCTCTTGCCGTGCTCGGCTTGGCTCAGGTGGCCGATGAGACGGCGGTAGGACTCGTTGTCGGCGCCCTGCTGGCGCCCGCTGTCACAGTAGCGTTTGCTCGCCTGCGCCCACACCTTGAGGGACGCCGCCTGCTGTACGTCAGCATGGATACTTCGGTGGGGGTCGCGAGCCTTGCAGCCTGTGAACATGGCGTCAGGGAGCTGCCACTCTTCATACGTGCTGCTGCTCGTCGGATACGTCCAAGTCCAAGCTGACGCTGGTGTCCAGCCCAGCCGTATCAAAGTCAAGATAACTGCTGAACTCGGGCCTCGTACATTACGTGCCTGATCAGCTGGTGGTAGTGAGGCCATCTTATCAACTATCCTGCGCCAGACCCGATGTACCGACGGCCTGATATGTGCATGTGCTTGCCAGACCTGGAGCCACATATCGATGCATTTGGTGGGCATGGCTGGGTCAGCCCCGTGGACTCTTAAGCCCAGGGCCGTCGTCAGACACCGCCCGCGACTATAGGAGGAGCACGCCTGTCCTAGCCTGCGCCTCGCTGCCGTCAACTGGTGCCCGAACGCGCCGTGCACCTGGTGGCCGCGCAGCCCAGCAGGGATGCCGCCCTGCTTCTGCAGCTTCGCCATGGCAGTGTACTGCCTCGACGCCTTGGTAAAGCGCCTGGTCTTCTTACTCATGACAAGGTGCCTGGCCTCACGTTTAGCACGGGTTGCCCTGGCGCGGCGGCCGCTGCCGAAGCCCGCGCCAAGGCGCGTCGCCTGACGCACGGGCTGCGCGTTGTATCCAGCTTTATTCGCAGCCTTCGCAATGACCAGCGCGTCCTGGCGAGTTGCGCACATCACCGTCGACTTGGTTGCCGTTCTCAATATGCACTTTCCCAACTCACGACAGGTGTCGAGCAGGCGCTTGATCATGAGTTGTCGGGCTGCCCGTCGTGAGCCCTTCACCACCTGTGAGAGGTCGCCCACCCGCAGCCTGTGACCCCTGCGGGCGTTGGCCGTCGCGGCCGTCTGCGTCGCATAGTGCGCGAGGATCTTCGCGAACCTGGTGCCAGAGCGAAGGCCTTGGACCACGCCCTGGCTGGGGTCGGGCGGAGCGCTGGCAGCTCCAAGCTGCCCCAGCGCGCGCGGTGCGATACACTGCAATAATTCCAGGAAGAGAATAACTGGTGGAAGCTCGAGGCGCAGGGCTGCTGCAGCGAAAGGGGCCCATGGATTTGAATCGTAAAAGGCTTCGTTGCCCAACATTCCATGTCCATATTGAATGCCCACAATGTGTGCGATCTCACCATCAATTGCGCGAAGAAGCGCCTCTTGGAGGCAAGAGCTTCCTTTAATCGCTGCATCCCAGTGTTGTGCCGTAGCTAGTGACCAATCTTGAACTGCGCACTCTCTGATCTCAGACCATAGCCGGCCTAACATTGATACTAAACCTATCACACGATCGGATCCTGACTTCTTTGGGGTGAGTTTGACAACTACCAGAGCCGTTTGAATGGGCCAGGCCAGCGCCGCCTCCACTGCTTCAAAAATCATAGCCAATTCCTGCAACTCCAGCCGCAGGCAATCTTTGAATATCTACAGGGGCGAGGCGGTCAATTCCTAGCCCAGCTTTTGCTTTCGTCCGCCCCGCCGCCTTGAGTACCATGTCCGTCGTGATGGGAGGCGGGGGTTCAGTTTCCGCAGCCGCGCGTATCCGACGAAACAGCTCTCTGGTGGCCGAGAGGTCTGGAGGGGATGGTGCCCACAGTTTCTGGACGCCCCTGCCTTTCTCACCCATGATGTCCCGCGGGTGGAACAGCGCAGCTTCGCCCGAAACCACTTCCAAAGCTGGGGGCGGCATGGGCTTGAGTGCTTCGTGCAGGACACCGACTGAATCTCTGTCGGCTGCCCAACTCCGAAGCTCCTGCGGTGATGACGCCAGCGCTTGTTTCTGGACCAGTTGTGGGATCTCCTTGGCACTCGCCTCGAACGATTGTAGAATTGGAACAGCTTGACACCCCTGGCCGTTGAGCAACATAAGCCACTCTTGCCAGGGAGGGTCACGACCTGCACGAAGCGGCTGGTGCACACCCCTAGGACGATCACCACAGAGTTTGAGGCACGCCTGACGCTATTGTTGCACCTGGTGCGCCCCATTGCTGCGAACTGCGCGCCGTGCCAGGCCTGCGATGACCGTGTGAACTCGCGTCCACCGCTGGGCCTACTGATCCCCCAAGTGCAGCTGGCGCCTGCGCGACGCCCCACGGACGTGCTTGGCCACGAAACGCGGTCCATGGGTCCGACTGGACCCCGAAAGTGCTGCACCATGGTGAGTGTTGATAGCCTTTTCCAGAGTTTGAACCCATGCCGCATACATCCCCGATTCAGACGACGCAGGCGTTGGGTTGAGAGAAAAGGCTACGGATGGCAGCAAAGACGAGTGGACATTTTCTGCACACTGGCCCCCAGGAGCGAACCCAACCTCCCGCCGACACTGGTCCCGCAGGTCCCCTGGGATTTGAAACGCGGCTTCGGGCGCGGCGTCGCCGTGGCCCTGGGAATTCGCATCATCACTAAGCTTGCGATCGGTCGCGGGGGGCTGGCTCAAATTCGGGGAGGGGTTGTCGGACGCCGGCCTGCCACCAGTGGATGGGGGGCAGGGCGTCAGCGCCCGCCGCCCCGAGAAGCACACCCCGACGCTCGTCGATCGCTTGCCGCGCAGAGGGGGGGGGAGGAGGCGGCAGGGCTGAGGCCACCAGAGAGACCTCCATGTGGGTCTTGGCCCCCGAAGGTGGGGAAAAGGCGTTTGCTTGTCTGTGAAGCGGCAGTTGCATCCTGAACGTTGGCAGGGGCAAAGCAGCTTTCATCATCCCATGGGTCTGGCTCATCTGGTCAGCCATCCAACTCGCAGTCGAAATCTGGGTCGATATTAGGGGATGGGGCCCGTGTGGCACCTTCCCCGTTCTGGTGAAACTTGTTTGACTGCACGCAGTCCCCAAACAATTCGCGAAACCTTGCGGCCCGATTTTCAGCGGCAGCTCTCTTTTCCGCCCCCAGACGGGCCTTCGCTAAATTGCTCTTGGGGCCGACCGTGGGCTCCTGACGAGGCCTCGGGAGCTGCGGGAGCCTAACAGGGGCCTCGAGCACCCGCGTCCACAGCTGGAGCCCCGAGCTTCTCAGATCAACCTTGAGGCCCCGTGTGGCTTCCAGGGCGCGCCCCGAACAATGGACACATTGCGAACAAAGGAGACGGCCACTAGGCAACAAACAAGGTAGTCAATGAGCTTGTCTTTCTATCCCTTTTTTCTGCACACAAGTGCATGTGTTGCCCTCGGCAGTGCGGACAATGCCCCCGAGCTTCTGGCCCAGGCTCGAGGCAGAGAACACCTCGGGCGTCATGTTGAAGTCCCCGATGAGGATCTATGGGGGCCTCAACGCTGCCAGCAAGCCTCCGATCTTCCCGAAGCGGCGGCGGTTGGCCCCCGTCATCCCGGTGGACGGCAGGGCGTACAGCGTGGCGATGATGACCGAGTAGCCCGCCAGGTGCACCACCGTCGCAACGAAGCCGTCCAGGGACGTCTGGTTGGGCTCCGAGAGGTGTCCAGCTGCCAATATGGTCTCGTGTAAGCTGTGAGCCTGCGTGTGGAACTGGCTCAGAAACAATCCGCCCCTTCATTGGAGCGTACTTCTCCCTCAAGTGTCGTCGCACCTCCCGCCTTTCTCGCTGGATTGTGGACCAAGCGTAGCCTGGCGGCCCTCACCGACTTATCCCACTCTCGCAGCTGCGACTCATCATGACAGTGAGTCTACACGAGCCCCCCACAACTGGTAGCGCTTTGAATTCGCTCGTACAAGCTTACACACCTTTTCAGTGAGCGCCGTGACATTGGCGTAGAACATGGATGTCACGGCGGCCTCCTCGTCGCCTGCAGGAGGTTGCCCCTGCCCGGGGCGAGGCGGTGGAGGAGACCGTCGGGCGGCCTGGGCGGTCGCATCTAGGAGGAGTCGGCTTGCAGGGGGGGGCGGGCGCGGGGGGGGCGCCAACGACCGCGCCGATTCCATCGCGACCCGCTGCCCCTTCCCGGGACTCTCAGGAATCCTCCGGGCCCAGTCGGCCTCGCAGTCGGCGCCAGCGTCGCGTCGCCCGCGAGCGCCAGCCGGCGGGCGGGCCGACCTTGTTGCGCATGTTTGGCGCGAGAGACCCGCGCGGGCCTCGCGCTGTGCCCGCGCCCCAGGGCGACGGCCCAGGCCCTTGTAGCCCCCCGCGCTGACGCGATGGCCTCGCGCGCGGCGCAGGAGCGGGCGCCGCTGACCGTTCGGTGCGGTTCCGCGCACTTCTCATGCGAGAACGCAAAGCCCCCCATGCTGCTCGCGCGCTTTGCGCGCAGAGCAATGCGACGCAGTTGCGACGGCCGCGCGTTCAAATGGAAACCGCAACGCAAGTTTTCATTCCCGCGCGCGGGGCGGGCATGAACTTACAGATGCGCCGACGGTCGAGAACTCGCGCGCGCGCCCGCGCCTGCCACGTTGGGCGCGCGCACTGGGCTTGGAAATCTGTGGCTCGGCCGCCCGATGCGCCCCCAAAATCGCCCACCTCCCCCCCGCTCCCCTCCCCTTCAAAACTCTTCCGCGCTCCTGGAAAAGCCATGCCGCCGAGGCGGGAGCTCGGGCCGCGGCCTGGTGGTCCCCAGGGCAAAGGGGAATCAAAGGAATCAGCACGGAATCAGTACAGAATCAAAACAGAATCGGCACAACTGCGACCCCTGATTCTAGCGGAATCAAAAGAATCAGTACGGAATCAATACGGAATCAGAGGAATAATCGGCGATGGAACCAGAATCGGCCAGAACGGGGAAGTAGGCCAGAATCGGTGCCAGAACCCATGGAGAGAGGCCTTTTCCCCGCGAGTTCATTGCGGCGGGTCCGCGGCGCGGGCGCGCCGCGCGACTTCGCTGGTTCAGCGAGGCGCGCAGTCGGCGCTCAGTGTGAACAGGTTGTTTTCAGGGCGATATCCTGGCGGCGCGCTGGCGCATTGCGCATTTGCGCATTCCTGGCGGGATGTTTGAGGGCGACCCTGCAGCGTCGGCCGAATGGCCCGCAAATACCGCGCGGCCGATCGCGCGCCCCATGCGGTCACGTCGACCGCCGTGTGCCGCGACGGCCGCGCGCCCCGGACCGCGCCACTGCCGCGTTGGATTGGGCGGCGCAGCGCCCGTCCTCCAAAAGTCGCCACATGCATATCGCGCGTGTCGAGCCAGCAGCAATCGCTCCCAAAAGCAGCCTTGACAGGCGCCCCATGCCCGTTGTCGCCCAGTTCCGATCCAAATCATAGTTTCTTAGGGCGCGCTTGCGCGAATGTGAGCGTGCGCGCTTGGCGCAGCCTGGGAAATCCAACATGGAGCCCCCCGGGGGCGCGGGGCGCCGGTGACGCCTCCGCCCGCCTCCCGCGCGCCCGACCCCCCCCGCAAGCCGACTCCTCCTAGTCGCATCGCCCTTGCCCTTCGACATGGCCTTGGCGATGGCGGCCGCAAGCTTCGCCTGCGAGATGCGGTTGGCCACCTCCTGCATCAGGCGCTCCTTCTCCTGCTCCACCTCCTGGTCGGCGGCCTGCGAGGCCTGCGCGGCTGGGGGGGGGGGGGCGTGGTTGTCGCAGACGCCTCGGCTGAACCCGCTCCCCCAGGGGCTTGGCCAGTCGTTAGTGCAACTGGCTCGCCCGCGCTGGCCTCCCCCGCGGCCGTCTTGCGCCTCCTGGCCATGCGTTCCTTGAGCTTCGCCTTGGGGGCCTTCGTGCGCACGGCCCAGTCGTTGATCTGCTTCTCCTTGCCCTCGAAATGGCTCTTCACCTGCTGCAGCTCCTCCTTCAGGGTGGCGATGGCCTTCTCCTCGTCGGGCGTGGGCTCGGCCTCCGCGATCTGGTCGAAGAAGCTCTCGCCCCACTCCAGCTTGAAGAGCTTGGGCTCGTCCTCCGAGGGGCCCTTGGTCTCAGGTTCAACGAGGCCCTCCGCCATGGACAGCGCCGTGGCTGGGGCTCGTTTGGCATTTTCTGCTTCCGCAAGCTCGCGGGCGATATTTTGTTCTTTGAGCTCCGCCGCAGCCAGATTGGAGCGGAGTCTGAGAACTGACTGTACTGATTGGTCATGCATATGTTCCAAATGGCGACATGCCCCGTCGGCCTTCCTCATGGCCTCTAGTTGGGAGGGCGTGGTGCTGGACGTCTCCGCCTCTTGGCCCAACCCCGCGATCTGCGTGGCCAAGGTGGCCTGGAGGTTCGAGCCCTGCGTAGCCTACAGCGCCTGCAGCAGCAAGGAGGTGACGGAGCCGTCGGGCTTGTCGCGGCCCTTGCCACCTTTGCGGCTACCAGGGGATAAACTGCGGGACTTCAGGATGCTGGCGCGCTGGGTCTCGGTCTCGCCATCCCAGCAGTCCTGAAAGTCGTCATCTTCGAAGGTGACCTTGCTCTTGGGTTTGTAGAGGGTGGGCGCCTCTTTGCAGTGGCCACACTTCATTTTGTTCAACGCGATGATGGAATTCCACCCGCACTTGCGGCAGCTGGTGCAGCGGGTCCACAGAGGGGCCTTGCCTGCTGGCGCCATGGCCGGGCACTGATCTGAAGCCCCTGTCTTAGTCGGTGGCCTGGGGCGGCTGGCGGGCCCCAAACCGACGCCCCTCAACCACCGCGTGGAAGTGCAGAGGCAGACACGGGAAAGTCTCTGAAACCTCTCGCGCCCGAAATTGTTTGAGAGGAGGAGGAGAAGGAGGGGGACCGTCGCACAGATGGAGAAAGGTTCGACTGTTAGCAGATATGCTGCTGCTGCTGCTGCTGCTGCTGCCCCCCCCCCCCTCCCCCCCGCTCGGTTGGCCTGGGGAGGGCGCGGCAGCAGCCTTCTCCTGTTTGGCCATCTCTTGGGCCTGGCGCAGGAGGTACTGGTGGAGCGGCATCGGCCGCTCGTACTCGATGGGCGAATTCTTAGAACCTCTCAGATTCCTGCCTTCAAGCAGGAGGCCCCATTGAGTGCGGTCTCCTGGTCTGACGAAATGTCCTGCACACACTGAACTGAGGGGCCGCACATAAGATTCGGCGAACTTCCCACACCGACGACAAACGACAATAAACTACCCTCCGTTATGCTGCTCGCAAATGAACAGCGCATGCTCTTGCGGATTGTTGCGCAACTCTGCAAGCGCCTGGGAGTAGCCAGGGCAGGTGCCTGGCTTCTTGGTTCCTGCTCTGCTGCGGCAGTCAATGCACAGGAATTGGCTCCCTGACGCCTCCCACCTGCGCCCCCGCGACTCTCCACGAGGCTGAACGGGGCGGGGGGGGGGCGCGGGGGGAGGCAGGGGGGGGGGGGCGGGGGGCGGGGCTGCCTCCGCATCTCTTGACTGGAAGCCGCGCCAACAGGAGAGGAGAGAGACTTGACAGGCTTCTCGTAAGCCGTCTTGGTCAAACTGGGCCCTATCGGCGGCCACTCCTGTAGGGCCCTGGCAACATATCCCAAATGTTTACTGAACAACTCACACTGGGACACATGCTCTTCTATCTCGGCTTCTGAGGGCCTGCTGAAAGCCCGAGACGCGATCCCCGCAGAACGATCGGCCCCGTGGTTTCCCAGGGCGTCGGCCCATTCTGTCGAGCCAACAGGGTGGGTATCTAAACTTTGATGCGCCTTGATCTTGGAAAATCTGAGATTCTCATG
This sequence comes from Prorocentrum cordatum, assembly GCA_963575745.1. Taxonomy (NCBI): domain Eukaryota; class Dinophyceae; order Prorocentrales; family Prorocentraceae; genus Prorocentrum; species Prorocentrum cordatum. The sequence goes on from CAUYUJ010014506.1 coordinate 34,248, forward strand.
CCAGCCGATGGCTCCTCGCGCGAGCAGCCCGATTCCCGCGCATCTATTGCGTCGCGAGAGACCAGTGGCAGTGAGGTCGATTATGCCCTGATAATCAATTGACATCTCTGCGATGTTGGGGGAGGAGGCGAGGGCGGCAAGCGCGGCACAGTGCCCAGCAGCAGGGGAGGATTGGGGGAGGAGTCGGTCGACTTGGCCAGTCAGAGCGGCGATCACTTCGCCTTCGGCATTGGTCTTTACCGTTGCCCAGCCTCCCGTTTCAAAAACTTTGCCCCCTGGTTTCAGGGCCGAACCACCCGAGGAAAACTTGCCCACAAGGTCGGAGGCCAGGGTAGCCTGGGGATCCAAGGACCAGAACTTCATGGATCCCAGGCCGAGCCCTTCTGGGGCCCCTATGTCGAATTCTGGTTCAAGCTGAAAGCCCGCGGCAAGCGGAAAACTTCCTGGACTGGTGATGCTGGCTATTTCTTCTTCTGTGAAACTTTCTTGCCTAGGGGCCTCAGTCAGGGGGGGACTCAGGAGACGGTGGGGTAGGTCGTCCGATGCTGCTCCACACAGGGATTCTCCTGTATGATCGTCGTATCCTGCCGCTTTTAGTCCACTCCTGGCCCAGATAGCGTGGCATAGGTAGGCCAACAACGTGCTGCGTTCCACTGCTGATAGATTGGCTGATTTCAAGCATGCCTGAGCGATCTGGCAATATAACTTGGCCCCTTCGAGGCCCATCTTTTCAGCTGCTTCGCGAGATAGCGTGTCGCCCCAGGAGCTCTTGAGGGATTCCTGTAGGAGGCTGGGCGAGGTACTGGTGGGAATGTGCCGGTTGCCTCCGGGGTCCTGGATGACGAAGGGGGAGACGAAGGACCACTGGATCCGCGTGAGGATGAGATATGCTGCTCCCATCGGGCCACGACAGCTGCTCCATACTGTAGGTGGCCTCGATAGCACCGCGTCGGCCATCTGCCTCGAACTCGGCAGGTTGAAGCCCGCGGTGGCTAAACCTGTGGCGGCGCGCCAGACAAAGCTGGCTCCAAAGAAGCACTGGGCCCACTGCTGGCCTCCAGCAAGGGTCTCCCGAGAGGCAGAGCGAGAGGCTGCGAGAGCGGGTAGTGGTACCTGGGCCCGCGATCTTGAGATAGAGCGACTGCGACTTGCGAAGCTCCACGTTATCGATCCCGACGACCTCGGACCCGTAGAAATGCGCCTGGCCTGGTCGAGTGTTGTGCAATTTCCTGGTGTCTCCTTGGGCTCTCTTGTCTAGTTCTGGCCTGGAGCTTCTGGCGTCGGGCTCGCAAGGGCGATTTTGAAATTCCTCTAAGCCGAGCTCCTCCTGGTCTAAAGTCGATGCCGAGGTTGGGGGCCACCGAGACCTTCTTGAGGGGGCCCGCGTACTTGCCTAGCTCAGACTCAAGGTTTCCTTGGATGTCTCTGGAAGAGGCGAGGACGACCGACTTCTTGTTTGCCACTTGGCAGTGCAACTCGCTCTTGATCGCACATAGGAGCTGGAAACAGGCGTCAAGCAACTTCCTCGCAAGCTGCTTCCTGCACGCGTGGAAAATCTGCAACGAAATGTCAGCAATGAAAAAGCTGAGCTGGACGCCAGGATGCGCCACAACCCAAGACTGGAGAGACTGCTTGCCGTAGACCTGGACTAGGTATGTTGCGAAACCACACCCGGCTGGAATGCCTTTCCCTGGGAACCCGCAATACTGGATTAGTTGGTTAAACGTGAGGAATCTGCTGGGCTGATACTGATTTTCAATGACTGAGAGCACCGCATCGTTAAAATTGTTGCTTGCTGCCCGTTGTTGAAGATCCTCCCTGCTGATATGCTCGTAGTAGTTAGACATATCCCATAGTACTGATGATGTATGCGTCGGTTCTTCTGCTAGGCATCCTTGCTCTGCGAGAAGAGATTGTTGAACCACCTGTTCTAATATACTGCGGCCTGCTTGATGCGCCAGGAAACTGCAGGGATTGTTTCTCCCATTGTCTGGCTTCGCTTTGTTTCAACTTTGCCCAAACTCGGTAAACTCCACGGAGGAGACCAATGCCCCTGTACGATGGCCCGCCAGTGGCCTTCAGCTTCGGGACGAGGTTCGTAATGGTAGCCAGAATCTGGGAGGGCATCGTGCCAAGCTGCTCGTTGCACGCCAGTAAGTCGATAAAAACCTGCAGCTGCTTGTCTGCCAGCAGCTCGAAATGCTTGGGGTGCACTCCGTCCCAGGTCTGACATGTCTGATGGCTGAAAGTCCTGATGGCTTTCCTGAGAAAGGCGGGCGTGATGATCGGCAATCCTGCCGCAGTTGCAGGGCTCCTTGGGATTATGGGGAGAGGCGTGTCCTGGATATCCCAGAGGTCGGAGAGTCTTTCGGCCTCGCCCTCCAGGAGCTTACTTGGCCGTCCAGACAAGCGGCCATCTTTGGCCTTCACTTCTTGGGGCTGCCACGTGGCATTGTCTTTGGACCATCTATGGGCCCACCCAGCTCCTTTGACCATCTGTTCGGTGACCCACTGCGTCCAGGAGGCAGTGGCTTGAAGTCTTTCCCGGGAGCGTTCCTCGTCGTGGAAGTTGGTTATCTCCTCTTGGAACTCAGAGAAGATGTGGGAGGCACGTTGGCTGGACGCCTCGATACCCTCCCGCCTGACGTCCTGCAAGAGGGCGTCGAGAAAGCGGCTGAACTTGGCGAGCAGGGCCTCCAGCTCCTGTGCTGACTGAAACTCCTGTGGCGCATTCTGCAAGGCCGACTGTACATCTCGCAGGCCTGCCGACACTCCTATGTGTAAACTTCGCTGAACGTCAATGACCCGATTATTTAGCCACTTGGGCGGCCTGGCGTATGACTGCCAACCAGCACGATGCTTGGACTCTTCTGCTCTGGCTGAAATCCAAACGATCCTGGGGGGCTGGCAAATCTGTCCTCGACTCCTGAGCGGTGTGTCTGTTTGCTGGGCGAGCGAATCTTCGAGATCCAGGGCTAACGTCTCGAAGGCGGCGTTCAAGGCTTGGATCTTCTGTTGTTCTGCAACTCCTGGCTCCTGGATAATCTGCTGAAGCTGCTGCGCTGCTGCGACTGCTCTGTTCCACTCCTTGGGCTCCTCGGAGGGACCGTAGGGGCGCTTGGTGGGGATCTTCTGGGGCTTGGCCAACCTGGGGATGAGGTGGTTCTTGCCTATCGCGAACTGTGCGACGACGGGCCTGCGGGGCGAGAGCGGGTAGTTAACCGGGACCTGGGCGCTGCTGACAGATTCTCCCAGTATTCTGCTGGCGACGAAGTAGTCCAATTTAAACGTGCTTCTCCTGGTGAATAAGGTGGGCCCAGGCGAGTGGAGCAACTGAAATGCTCCTCGCTCTATCAGGCTCGTCTTCTTGATGGCTGACGGCGGCGTGTTAAAATCGCTTGCTGCAGATACTGGCATATTGTGGTGGCTTGCGTCCACCCGATGGCTGCCAGCAGCTCGAGATTGCTCTGACTGAGGCCTGCTGAGCCCTCGAGGTAGAGGGAGAGCAAGATGAAGGGGGAGTGTCCTGGGAGTTCGAGAATGACTGCAGCGATCCTGCTGGGAGAGGCTGAAGGTGGGAGCACTGCGGGTCGAACGCCTACGTCTAGTCCTGCCCTGACAAGAATGGCAGTGCCTGACGTTGGCCGATTAGCTTCACTTGTGAAACAAGGTGAGATAACAGAATGTCACCCCTCTTTTTGGCACCACTGCTTGGCATCTACGATTCGATTCCTCCTGACAGCATATCGCAATGACATTCTGAGAGAATGACGACGGGACAGAACTTTTGGCAGCTTCCCAACAGCTGCCACTCAGAGTATCTAGTTGCATAGTATGGCTAAAGGTTAGACCGATCTTTGCCCATTGCTGCTGCGGCGTCTGCTGCTTGCTTGAGGAGCTTGGCTGCCTGGTCCCCATGATCCCCTGCGCTGGTAACAACACGGCTTGTTCTCTCCAGAGCAGCTGCACGTTCCGTTTGGCCCCGCTTGTAGGTCTGGCTTTGGTCCATACCCTCTCTGTGCTGGGGCTCTTTGACTGCTGGGGCCCCTGCGGTGGCTGCTGAGGCTGTGGGCTCTGCTGCAGTTGGGGCCCCTGCGGTGGCTGCTGAGGCTGGGGGAGCGGCGGGAGCGTCTCCGACTGGAACAGGAACATTTTCTCCTGAGATGGGGAGCTTGCCCTCACTAACGGCTGCCCGAGCTGCTTCTTCCTGGGGCTGCTGCTGCTGCGGCTGCTGCTGCTGCTGCGGCTGCTGCTGCTGCTGCTGCTGCTGCTGCTGGTAGGCTGCTGTGAGGGACTTCTCCAGGGCCTGGATTTGTTCCTGGATCTGAGGAGGAACGCCCACGACTGGCCCGTGCTGGAATTATCCCGTGAATCTAGCAACCTGCGGGAAGAAGGTGGAGGTTGCGGCCGGCGCCTGCTGCGCCACCGCGCGGATGGCGACCGCCAGCTGACCCTCCAGCTGCTCCAGCTCGGCGGTGGCGGCGACTTTGTCCGACTCCATGGCGACGACCTTGTCGGCCAGGGCGGAGATCTCGTCGACGTAGCCCTTGATCTGCTCGGAGAACTTCTTGATTTTGCCTTGGGCGGCGGAGACCTGATCGCGAAGGGATTGGCACTGCTGTTCCAGGGGCTTGCCTTGGAGGGCTGAGGACTTCGCTTGCTTGAGAGCAACCACGGCTTTGGCATAATTCTCTCCCCCCGTGCCCTCATGAACCTTCCAACAATTGACAAGATCCGAGTACACGGCGACTGGGTCGTCTGCACCTGCGGCTGACTCTGGGGGGGTTGTGGCGACGAACTCATTCTGGCCCTTATCTTTGAAACGAGACCAACGATTGCCTCGTCCTTGCTCGGCACCATGACGATCTCCCATCCCCATCGATTTACCTCCTCCAGACTGGTACGAAGGCGGCGGTCCTGACTTGGATTGTCCAGGCTTGGGGAAGGTGGCGCCACACTGGGAACAGAACTTGTTGTTGCGGTCCGTGTAGGACCATCCTTTGCACCCCTGGCGAGAGCAACGGACCCACTGACGGTAGCTCTTTGAAGGAGCCATGGCCTGTCCGCAGCGCGTGGGCTGCACGAGAGAGCGATGCAAATGGCGGCGCCTGCGGCCCGCCCGAGGAGCTGAATGGTTGGTTGCAAAAACTGGCAGCGCTGCCTGCCAGACTCGAGCAGAGGTTGGGAAGTTCAGGAGCAGGCCCCTTGAGCCAAAATGGCTACGGGGGAGGAGGAGGAGGAGGAGGAGGAGAAGGAGGAGGAGGAGGAGGAGGAGGAGGAGGAAGAGGAGGAAGGCAGGGAGGGGAAGAGGCACGGGGAAGGGGAGGAGCAGCGGCAGCACGAGGAACAGCGGGGGCCCCCTCCGCGCCGCGCTCTCCGGAGGCCGGCGGACGGAGGCGCAGGCCCGTGGGCGTTGCCCATAGACAAGAGATCGGCCCCCAGTGGAGCCGCCGAAGGGCCTGAAGTCCAACCTGCTCCGCGCCTACCTCTCCTTCGAGGACGGGGGGGCCGCTCCGCCAGGGGGGGCCGGGGTCAGAAGGCGACGCTGGCCCGCGTCGTCGTCGTCGCCCTCGTCGTGCTCGTCGTCGTCCTGGCCCTCGTCGTCGTCCTGCTTCTCCCCCTCGTCATCGTCCTGCTCATCCCACTTGTCGTCGTCGTCGTCGTCGTCGTCGTCGTCGTCATCGTTATCTTCGCCACCGTCGTGCTCGTCGTCGTCGTGCTCGTCGTGCTCGTCCTCGTCCCCCCCCGTCGGACACGAGCTCCCCGGGCGTCCGCGCAAGGCACTACCTGGGTGGAGATCGCGGCGGGGGGGGTGAAGGGCCATCCGCCCATTTCGACGCTCCCCTCCGCAGGGCCCAGTTCGATTCGATCGATTCGATTCGGCATCGCCTTCGGTCGGCGCGATCCGATTCGACTCCGATGTTCCGACGATCCCATGCGGCCCGATGCTTGCATGGGCGTTGTTGTGCATCCTGGCACGGTCGATCTGATACGATGTCGACTTCGTGCCGGTGCGGACCGATGATCCGACGCCCGTTCCGATTGTACCAGTTTTGTTTCGGAGGAGGGCAGCTAGACAGATCCACCCCGTTCCTCCCCCTCCCCTCTCCCAGACAGTCGGAGAACAACCAGAGGATGGGGTGAGGGAGGATCAGGAAGGAGGTGAACCTGCTGAATGACTGCTCGATTCCAAGTGTCGATTCGATGCTGGCCACTCCTGCCTCCCTCTCGTTCCCGCCGGCGCCTCGCGAGGGCGGAGCGGCAGACGTGGAGGGGGGGCCCGGTCCCGTCACAGGGCGCAGGCGGGCTCCTCCCCGGCCGGCTTTCCCCGGGCACTCCCCAAGCTTCCCCTCCGGGGGCAGCGACGGGGGCAGGGAGGTGGCCCAGGAGAAGGGGGGGGGGGAGGGGCGCATCAGCACCCCAACGCTCGCTGATCGCCGATCGGGCCTGTGTGCTCCACCCTGCCCAGGGACATATGCAATTTCGCCATCGGGTGCGTGTATGTATATATATATATAGATATATGTATACACATGTCTATAAGCATCTATATATAGATTTATACACATACATATTGTATACGTGTATGTGAGTGTGTATATATATATGTATATATATAGATGTGTCATGATCGACCTCTCTCTATATGTGTATATATATGTGTGTGTATATATATATATGTATGGGCGAGGTATCCTCGTTTCCAGGTCAGTGTTAACCGCCCCCAGGGCTCCTTCGAGAGAGCGTAGACGAGGTCCACAGCAGTCGGGGGGGGGAGCAGCCGGGTCCCTGGGGAGGCGCGGCCTGCACGTGGCCCCCCTGATAATGCCGAAGAAGCGACCGCCCGATTGGGCTGCAACGGAGGCCGCCCCCGGAGGACCCTTGCAGGAGGAGGAGGATGGGCCTGTCTTCCACCACCGCCACCATAGGCTGGAGGGGGATGGGGTCCTCCTCCTCCTCCTCCTCCTCCTCCTCCTCTTCGTCCTCCTCCTCCTTCCTCCTCAAACTCATGGTGGTGGTGGTGGAGAACGGGCCCATCAGAAGAGGAGGAGGCCTCTGAGGGCTCTGATGATACGAACCGCTCTTGCGGTCCCTGGCCACGCGAGGCTCAGCGCCCCGACCCCAAGTCAGGCTGGAACGACCTTGCACAGGGAAGCGCCGGAGAACCTCAGCCAGTGCTGGTCGCTGCCATCTTCACGCAGAACGCTCCACGCGTTCACGGCCTCACGCGGCATGCGCCACACGACTAGAATGAAACGATCTTCACCGCAACGGTCCCCAGCATCCCCATCAACTGGAATGGCAAACTTGCCAAACAATTTCGGCTCGATCTTGCCCTGAATCTTCGTCTCGGCTGCGCCAATGCTTGCAAGAGTGCTTGGGGACGTGCTGATGATGCCCATCTTCACCTCACATCCACCATGGCTCGCCCGCGCTGCACCGCTGCGAAGTGCGCGCGGGCAAGGTCCCTTTGGGCCCGTAGCGGCTAGGAGGAGGAGGAGGAGGAGGAGGAGGAGAAAAAGCCGGGCTGCAAAAGCGACCCCTGGAGGTAGTCGATTCACAAAAAGCCCGTCGCTTTCCCATTGTGCGCGGCAGGCGAACAACATCTGGGGGTGGGGGCGGAACTGCTTTTTATCGTCCGACGCCGACGCAGCTTCCCGCCCCCCCCGACTTCCCCCCAGATGATCACCAGCTGCCGACATTCAGTCTTCCACCTGCAGCCTTTGACCCCCACCTGTCGGCCTCCAGCCTCGAGGGCAGGATCTTCAGCTTCGAGGACAGGACTTCTGATCGGGCCTCCTTTTCTCTGTCACTCCGGCGCTTCGGCGCCGTACCCGCAGCACCCTAGACGGTGCCCATGTGTGCGGGCGTGCCATGTGGTGGTCGCCTTCCCATTGTGCGCGGCAGGCGAACATCATCTGGTGGGGCGGCGGAACTTTTTTTATCTGGGCGTCGCGTTGACCGTCGTCATCTCGTCCGTCGTCATCCCGTCGTCGTCGTCGTCGTCGTCGTCGTCGTCATTCGTCGCCGCTGCCGCCGCGGTCGTTGTCGTCGTCGTCGTCGTCCGTGGTCGCCCCAGGACAGCAGGACGCCCGCGCAGCATACGCACATCATATGCCATCCGCACAGGGCAGTCGTCGTCTTTGTCGTCCGTGGTCATCGGTTTTCGGGACTGCAACACGCCTACGCCCCCCCTGCCCTCTACATGCCATCCGCAAAGGGCCGTCGTCGTCATCGTCGTCGTCTTCGTCACCCCTTGGGACTGCAAGCCGCCTACGCAGCACCCGCGCTCGCCCCCTCCCACCCACACCCAACATGCCATCCACGAAAGGCCGTCGTCCTCGTTGTCGTGGTCGTCTTCCTCCCCAGGACTGCAAGCCATCTGCGCAGCCCCCCATCATGCCATCAGCAAATTCCGCAAAGGACCGTCGTCGCCGTCCGTCGCCCGCCGGCGCCGGGTCCGAGGGCCGTCGTCATCCTTGTCCCCCAGGTGCGCGCGACGTTTTCGCAGCACTATCCACAAAAGGCCGTGGTCGTCGCTGTCTCGTCCTGCGGGTTTGCAGGACGCCGACGCAGCACCCCGCCCCTCCTTCATGTTGCCATCCGCAGTGCGCCTTAGTCGTCGTCGTCCGGTGTCACCCCAGGATTACAAAACGTCCACGCAGCCCCCCCAGTGCCATCCACAATCCGCTGTCGTCGTCGTTGTCGTCATCGCTTGTCGGTCTTCACCCCCCCCAGGATTGCAAGACGCCGGCGACAGTGGGCAGGGTGTGCTGTCGACCAGTCCAAATAGCCCCCCGCCGCTCCGAATTGTCAGCCCTCGGGCCCCCCTTGGCCTCCCATGCGGCCCGGTGGCCAGACCAAAGTCTAAACGCTTCGCGTAACCCCACCAGCCCATCCAGAAACGATGCCCAGAGGAATTACCTCGATGCCGGATTGTGCGGCTATCGGCTGCGACTCCTCCTCCTCCTCCTCCTCCTCCTCCTCCTCCTCCTCCTCCTCCTCCTCCTTGCTCAGTCGGCGTGCCGCGTCGCTCGGGTACCCCCCAACGCTGCCCACCGGACGCTGCGGCTGTCGGCTGCGCCCCCACACGGAGTCTGACACCGAGGAGCGGCACGGGCTTCGAACGATCCTGTAGGCTCCCTGGCAAGACTCGGGGTGCTTCCGAGCGTCGTGAGTGTGGCTGCGAGCCGTCGCCGCTCATCCACGAAGGTGACCAGGGAGGCGGTCGGTGTTGGCATTAACGATTTCGGGCGCATCGGGCGCCAGGTGGCCCGCATCGTCATGAAGGACCCAGAGACGGAGCTGAAGCTGGCGAGCGCGAGCTACGATGCGGAGTATCTCGCGTACCAAATGAAGTAGGACTCGATCCACGGCAGGTACGACGGCACTGTCGAGGTCGACGGGGGTTCCTTGGTGATCGACGGCCACAAGGTGGCGCTGTCGCACACCCGTGATCCGACAGCGATCCCCTGCAAGGAGCACGGTGCGGACTACGTCCGCGAGTCCACCTGCGTGTTCCTGTCGGATGAGAAGATCCAGCCGCACCTCAAGGCGGGCGCGAAGAAGGTCGTGTTCTCGGCCCCGGCTAAGAACGACAGCCACACCATAGTGATGGGCGTGCACCAGGACACCTACAAGAGTGACATGGAGTGCGTCTCGGGCACGTCGTGCACCACCAACGGCCTCGCCCCCACGGTGAAGGCTGTCAACGACGCGTTCGACATCAAGCGGGGCCTGATGACCACCATCCACGCCATGACCGCGGCTCAGCCAACCGTGGACGGGGCGTCGAAAATGGACTGGCATGGTGGCCGCGCGGCGTCCGGCAACATCATCCCCTCCTCGACGGGGGCGGCCAAGGCGGTGGCCAGGGTCGTGCCAGAGGTGGCGGGCAGCTCACCGGCATGGCTGTCCGCGTACCCACCATCGACGTGACGGTCGTGTGTGGCAGCAGCAAGCGCAGTAAATGTTTTTCCCTTGAGCCATCATGAGTACGCGTCGGATCATGACACGCAAACTAAATGCAAAACCTGAGACACAAATTAAGCCCGCCTGTTTCACAGGTAAGACTTTCTTGCAGGTTTTGCAGCCCCTGGGCGCCCGGCCACTGTGGCCTGCGCCTCCGCAGTACGTCCCCAGGACGACTGCTCAAACCCTTGGGAAGAAAGGGAAAACGGGGAAGACATCCTGACACGCACAGACAGCGGAGTCACTGAAACACAGCATCGGATGATGGGAAGGAGGGAGGAGAAGAGGAGAAGGAGGGACCACCACCACTACCACCAACCTCCTGGCAAAGGTCTCGGAACTCCCGCCACGTCACCAGCTGCTGGCCCTCTAGGGTCTTCCTGGAAGCCGCCTGGGTCCTGCTCTTGAGTCCTGGAGTTGTACGTCGGCGCTCTACTTCCTCTGACTCGTCCACTAGAATCAGCTTACCACTGATCATGAGATCAAATAGTGCCGCGTTGCCCTTTGTGATGTCGTCCTTAGTTAGGGCATCGACCGGCATCCGGCCATGGGGGATCCAGCGGACCTTCCCCTTGGCCTCCTCCAGGGCGGAACATATGATCGCCATGTCGATGGCCGTTCTCCTGTCTCGTGCACTAGCGTTGCCCTCTTTCATCATCGTATCGTAGATACTTTTTGCGTCGACTACGTGAACCTGGCGCTCGCGAGAGCCTAGGCGGCAATCGCTGCGCAGGATAGTAGTGAATGGCCCGGAACCCCGACGGTGATTCTACACATTGACGTCCTGGAAAACCACGTCCCGGTATAGTATCTGTAGATACTCGACTTCGGCGACAGCTGCACTGAGGGCCTGGGTCTCACCAGCGAGGGTCGACGGTACTTTCCGTCGGAGTTTAGAGCTCCTCCAGGCCAGCATTGATGCACGAACTGCTCGGTTACCTAAGATGTCGGCGTCCGCCGCGAGGACCATCCATGCTCCCTGGGTGGGGTCTTCGGGTAGCCCCTTGTCGTCCAGTAGATCGTCCTGGGCGCCCACTCCACCCGCATCTGAGAACGAGACGAAGGCCATCTTTTCAGGATCGAGCTTCCATACCGTCAGCCCTCGGGAGGCAGTGGATCGGAGGTGGCGTACTAGCTTGTTGGCTAGAGAGACGTCTCCCGTGGTTGGTGCCTTTAGCCTGCTGGCGAGGATGGACGCGTCGGGCCTGGTCTCCCTCCCCACCCAGTTGAACTTATAGACCCGCGACCTAAGAGCCATGAACTCCGAGTGCTCAAGAGGAGTATCCTTACGAGCCAGGCGACATCGGGCCACCGAGACGGGTTTAATTTCCTCGAGGATGTACTTTTCTTGGTCAAGCACAGCTCGACCGGGGCCGATGGTCACTCGTCTGCCAGCGAAGTCGACAGATCCTTCGTGGCAATTCCTGTACTTGCCGAACTTGAATCGAGACTCCAGAGTCTCTCTCAGCCAGCTCCTGGACGCGGAGTCGGCGCTGGCAATGAAGAAATCATCGACCTCCAGGAGTATCATGTTCAAGATCTGGCCCTGGGACCCGTACCGGACCCACCAGCAGGGTTCGAGCAGGCTCTTGATGAACCCATGTTGTTCCAGGAACTTGACCACCGTGCGCCTCCAGGCGACGGGGGCATCATCTAAGCCATAAACGTTGACACGCAGCAATATCAACGATCCCCTCGGCAGCTCGATGCCCTCGCAGGGCTCGACGTATATATATATATATATATATATATATCCCTGCGACCGTGTCATCGGATCTGACTGACAGAAAGCGTTTTTGACATCGGCGATGTCCGCCAGCATGCTCATGTTCATGAGCACCTGTACGAACAACATGATGCTCGTCGTCTGGGGGGTCGGAGCGTAGACCTGGAGAGATCCTGAGTCGGGGTCGCGGTGTCCGTGAACGCACCAGCGCGATTTGGCCGAGGGCTCTGATCCCGTGCCTTCCACAGGCTTCCAGCGCCTGACCATCCGACTCGAGATGACCCGCTCGGGCTGAGACTTACAACGTCAGCCTTGGAGGGGGTAATGACCTCCACAGCTCCGGTAGCCATCATGGCCTCCCACTCTTTCTTATCCGCAACTCGAAACTCTTGACGCTCGTCGGGCGTAAGCTGCTGGAGGCTGACCTCGCCTCCTCGGCTGGCGGCGAAAGAGCCGCCCTCCGAGGCGATCAGTCCAGTCCAGTCGTTGCCACTATCGCCTGGAACCTGGCTGGCCGGGACCGCCTGGACACCTTCAGTACCACCACCACCACCACCGGGGATGAGAAACAAATCTTCGCTCTCCCATGCCGCTCCGGCCTGACCCTCCTGCCGGTCGTGAGGCGACCGGCTCCAGCCTCGAACGCGGCCTGTCTCGAAGTCGTCGACGATCTCCGAGACTGGCCTCCTACCCTCGGCCCGAGAGGCGATTGGACGCGCCTCCCCTTCTCCGCTGCCCATGGAAAGGAAAGGAATGGAGGAGGAGGAGGAAGCCGGGGCGGGGGCAGGAGCAGGAGAGGGAGCAGGAGCGGGAGCAAGGGAAGGAAAGGGAAGACCGGGGGGAACGGAAGGAGAGGATGGCCCCGAGGCTTCGTCTCCGAATCGAGCCCTTTTGAGCTCGGGTGGACTGCTCAACGCCCTCGACCTCTGGATGCAGGCTGGCACGTCCTCTGGCTGAGTCAGCCTCGTCCTGGGAGCGGGGCGAGCCGGCTCAGGAGGAGGAGATGGGGAGGTAGGTTCAGGCTCCGCCTCGTCTCCGACGGGGCCGGTCTCGGAGCCTGGCTCGGTCACCTGTCTAAATTCTCCTGGTGACGGTCCAGGATCGCTCCCCGATCCTTCCGCGATGGAGGGAAGTCTGGTCCGCTCGCTTCCGGCCTGGGCTTCCGCCGACCCCGCCTCGGAAGGGGCTATGGAGCCCCGAAGCACCCCCAGCGCCGACCTCCTTGAGGGAAGCAGGGGACCAACCACCGAGGGAGGAGGATGTGGCGCCGCGACGTCCTCAGCGTCATGGGTGGACGGAGGGGCGGGTCCTGACGAGCCGGGGACCTCGGGACCCGGGTCGGCGTCAGGCCGAGCGGGTTCATCCCAGGCCTCGTCAGGAGGTGGGCCTTCCCTCTGCACGTCCACAGCCGTGTCTCTCCTGGTGTGAACCTGGGCCAGGAGTTCCTGCCACTGGGGACTCTGAGCCAACTGCAGGCCCTATTCTTCCTCGGGACTCGCAAGTCTGACCTGCTCAGTGGAACACTTCCAAAGCCTGGCCCAGACAGCCACCCAGACGGTTCCCTTTTCGCACAGCACCACCACCCCTGGGCCTGTCCAGCAGGCTCTTCTCCGACCGAGGGCGTCAGCTCTCGACGACGTCCTGCTGAGGTTCCTCCACACAAACACCCACTGGCCTGGGGTAAACTCTTTGAACGCGGGTCCCTGGGCCCTCGAAGCGCGACTTATTTTATCCCGAGCCGTGGCCTCCATGGCCAGTCTGCGGGCCACAGTTCGGACCTCCTGGGCACGCGCGAACTCGGCCCCGGCCGCGTCCTGCTCGGAGGCGGGGCAGGTCGCATCATGCCATCCTGGGAGGCCGCGTACGTCATCTGACAAAAGCTCGTGCGGCATGCGTGGGTTGCGCCCGAAGACTAACTGTTGGGGGGAAAACCTCCTCGGTGCCAGAAACAGTTTTTGTGGGCAACGAGTTCATGGGTCAGGTCGTCGAGCTCTTCGACGCTGCTGGGAAGGGAAACCCCGGCATCGATCTCGGATTTCAAGCGTTCCTTAACCCAGGCACCGTGACGCTCGACCCTCCCGTTCTGCCACGGACTGTCTGCGTCGCAGACGTGGTGGCAAACCCCCCACTGCTCAAGACCTCGAGCGAACCGCTCCCCGAATTCAGCACCCCCATCGGATATCAGGAAGTCCGGGGCCCCGAAGGGCCTGATCCAGCTCGCTGAGAAGGCACGCCAGACCGTGGCCGCCTTGGCGTCGGCCAGGCGAGTACACACCTGCAAGTTGGATCCGTGATCGACCACATTCATGAACGGGTGGGTCGTTCCCAGAAACTCCAGGTAAAACAAATCAATCCCTACGATGTGGTTGAACCTGAAAGTCCTGGGCATGGCCACCTTTCGGTGGTTGCTCGATCGCTGCCTCTTCTCGCATTCGGAGCACCGAAACCTGGTGCGGGCCCATCTCACCAAATGCCTCTTGACCCCCCCAGCCCGCAACACGCGACACAACTTCTGGGAATCCGGATGTCCCATGTTCACGTGCAGCTTGAATATGAGACGCTTTTCTTCTTCATTGGGGTCTGGGTCGTTCGGCACCCCGACCTTGCGCCGGTCGACTCGAGTCTCTTGCTCGTCTCCGCTGCTCTCGGAGTCTTCCGCCTCGGCTTCCGCTTCTCGGCCCTGGGGCTCGTCTTCGCCAGCTGCCGCCGGGAAGGCCTCGGACAACTCAGCCCAGGTGGGCCTGGCTCGAGTCGAGGCGCCGCTCCAATGGTCGGTCACCGCGCGAGCAACTTTCTTGACGAACTGGTGAGTGTACCTCGCGGCCCGGGAGGTCTTCCAACTGCCCTCCAACACCGCGTGACGGTGACCGCCCATGCAGAGATGTCCCGAGAGCCCCCGGATGATGCCCGGATGATTGGTCAGAATCCCCGTCGGTTTCTTGTTCAGCCCCCTCGCATCCTCCTGGAGCCCGAACTGGCACATGTCGATCTTTAGTCTCTGAACCCCTGGGAGAGAGGCTACGTACGATACAACATGAGAGGTCCAGGAACTGGCAAACAACGGATGCTCAACGGCGAAGTACCGCCCCTTAGTGTATCTCTGAGCTGCGATCTCCATGCACAAGATCAGGTCTCTCAGACCGCGTTGGACCTCCTGTCGCCAATCGTTCGGATCCCGTCGGTTCTTATTCAGGCGATTGATCGCAGAGAAGACCGTACATTCTGAGCTAAGCCACACGACTTCAGGGTCCTCGGTCTCTATCTGATGCCAAAGCTCTCGCACGTGGGCCCTGTTTGAGGAGTCCCAACCCGTGATGAGATCCCTGCTGGGGTCCTTGCCGAGGGGGCCCCCTAGCTTGCCGACCTCGGGTGCTATGCGAGGTGGGGAAAAGACCTCCAAGAAAGCGGTCTTGGCGCGAGACCGACTCGGGTAACATCCTGCAGCTGCTTCCTCGCCGAAAAGTGTCGGTCCCGGGGCTCCCATGTGAGTGGTGACTTGTCGCTCCAGGGCCCTCGACACCGGTCCTGGGCAGGCCACCTCGTGGTCGTCATTGGTGACGTCTCCATCGAGGTAGAACGCCTCGGACAACCTCAAAAACTCCCGAGAATCCGATCTCTCTCGTCTGAGGGCCCCGAGCTGCTCGCAACGAACGTGGGAAAACAGAAGGCAGGCTGAGCCCCGGAGAGGGGATAGCAGCACAGGGGAGAGGCAGAAAGATTGGAAAGAGATGGAGGAGAGGGGGGAGCTCTCTCCTGACCCTCGTGGCCGCTGCAGGCGCAGCCGCCCGAGAAGTCTGCTGCCAGCCGCAGCACAGAAGTCTGGGACTCTCGCTCCTTTGAGCGCCGGAGCGTGCTGGGTGCGTGCCCGCTCAGATGATCTCCCATCCCTGGAAGTCCGCCTCCGTGATGATGGGCGTGGTCGTGGTGGTAGGCGTGGTCGTGGTCCCGGTCGTGGTCGTCGTGGTGACCGTGGTCCCCGAGTCTCCACCACTGTTCAGAACTCCACTTCCGCCCTCGGTACCATTCGGCGCCAGCTGCCACTCGTGCGGCGTGCCGATGTCGAAATGCGGAGGCCCCGCACTGCTCGCTGCCGTCGCCGAAGCCTCCTGCTGCATCCAGCGGTTCTGATTCTCGACCAGACCCTGCACTGCTGTACCGATGGAGACCATCATCATCACCATCTGGTTTGTGGCCTGCTCGATGTTCCCGGTGCGGGTCACCACACGGTCCAAGGTGGTCTGGATGAAGTCGAGGCTCTCCCCGAAGGATTCCATTGAACCCAGGATCCTCTGTATCGTGATCACGGACTGGTGAATCTGGAGGAGACCCTCTTCCACCTGGCTCGGGTGGTACTGCACGTTCTGAGCCACTTGAATCATCTGGTTCAGCGTCTCCTGTACGTTGCCGAGCGCTTTTAGGCCCTCCGGGATATTGTGAAGCTGCCACTGCAGCGCTTGAAGGTGACCCGCGAGCTGGTTGACCGTGGTGAGCGCTGCCGCGCCCTGCTGGAAGCCGCCGGCCTCCTGTAGGATGTCCACGGCCCTCTGGGCTGAGCTCGCCGCCGACCGGGCTGCCTGAGCCGCCGATTCCGGACGGTCGTCCTGTCCGCCAGGTCCCTGACCTGCTGCGCCCGCGGGCCCTCTCGGTATCCGGGCGAGCCGAGTGCCACAGGCCCGGCACTTGGAGCCACTCCCCCACTGATTTCCGTAGTACTGGATCTGGTCGGCCGGGTGGGTGCAGTCGTTCTGTAACGGCGCCGCCTGCTGGGTCCCGCTCGGGATGATCGCTGGGCCTCCCTGCTGGGGAGGAAGCCTGCCCGACCGCGGGTCTGGCTTCGGAGGCGGCTTCCACGGCATTGGCGCCGGCTTCGTGGGGAGGAGAGGCGCTGGCTTTCCCACGAGAGCCGTTGGCTGCTGCTGCGGTTGTGGAGCCGCCGCCCCTGGCTGAGTCTGCGCGAAGCCCTGGGCCGCCAGGACCTCCGGCGGCGGGCAGGACGGCGGTGGCGGCTGGGGTCCGAGTCCCTGGGGACCGTAGCTCACCGGCGCCGGCTGAGGCGGCCACTGCACTGCATGAGGTGCTGCTGACCAGAGGACGGGGTGTGCTGATCCCGGCGCCGCCTCCTGCTGACTCGGCGTCGGTCCCGCCGGCGGCACCTGCTGGCCGGAGCTCGCCCGGCGTTTCCGTCTCGGAGTCCGTCGGCACCGGATGGTTCACCCCGTTGCCGTCGCCTCCAGCGCCCGCCACATATTGCTGGTGAAGCTCCTCCAGAGCCTGCTGCGTCGCATGGAATGCCCTCGGGAGCTTGCGGGGAGTCGGAGCAGGCGTCGCTGCTGCCGTCGTCACGAGAAGCAGCCGAGCCCAGAACATCTCGGCTGGTGCTGGCGTTTAGCTGGGGCGAGGGTCGCCTGATGGTCGAACCGGCTGATGCTAGCTGATGGCTTGGGCCAAAATGGGCTACGGAACCGGTCCCTGCCGGGGGTGCCTCGGATCGTGGAGACTCGGTGCTTGTCGAGGCCCTCGCTGAGCACGTCGCCTTAGTTGCTCCTGAAGATCTGAGGCTAAGTTCCCAAGACGCTAGCTAAGCCCGAGACCTGAGGTGCCCGATAAGGTCGTGCTGGAGCCCCTTCCGGAGGATGGCCAACGTGAGGCCGTTCCCCGTGAGATAAGCACACGTTCCCAAGACGACCCTCTCGTAGACCCCCTCGGGACCCACCACCCAGGCACCCACCGTCGTGAGCATGGTGATAACGAGGATGATGATGGCCAGGATGGTGTAGGCCCTCAGGGCTCCTGACTCGAGCATCTCAGGCGCCTCGCCGGCGTCCAGTCGGAACGAATTCTGAGAAAGAAAAGGATACTTCCGCAGGGCGGACTCTGGCACGCTCAGCGGCAGATCGAGCGCCTGCACTATCGTGGCCATCCAGTGGCCGGAGCCGAGACGCGTCAGCTGGATGTCCGCCTCGAGAGTGGTGGAGGTCATCTTGTTCTGAGGTAGGTCGATGACGCACCCCAGGAACTCTAGGAGGTTGACCGACAAAATGTGGGGAACCTCTTCCTGCAGCACCGTCGTCTCGACGACGCCCAGCACACCTCCGAGACACAGCGGGAAGAGCACTGACGTCACGACCTTCGCCATGCCGCCCACTCCGTGTGCTGCTCGTGGTCGCTGATGCTGCTTCGGAATCATCTCGTACTTCATGCCAAGGGCTGCGAGGGCCCTGGACTCTCGATTGAGAGCAGCGAGGCCGACTAAGTCCGAGCCCGCCCCTGGGTCCACGAGCCCCTGGGTCGCCCGGGCCACCAGGTAGACGCAGCCGTCGTCGAGCAGCTCCTGGCCGACCTCCTTCCAGTCCTGCATGGTCTCCGGAGACACCGCCCACGTGCCCACCGGGTCCGACGCGAAGCCGTCGAAGGTGTACGCGGCCAGGCCGCGCTTCTTGAACTTGGGGTCGTCCTTGTTGGGGCACTCGCGGTGCCAGTGCCCCTTCTCCTTGCAGATCCCGCACCTCGTGATCTTCATCAGCTGCTCAGGAGTGAGGCGTGCGCGGCGACCCTTGCCGCGTCCCTTGCCTCGCTCCTGCTTGCCTCGACCCTTGCCGCTGCCCCCGAGTCGGCGTGGGGGCGGAGGCGCGGCACCAGCCTTCTTCGAGTCAAAGTACTCCCTGTCGCGCTTGGCCGCGCGCTTGATCTCTTTGTTCTGCTTCCAGGTCCGGTCTGCCGGTCTGGATTCCATCATGGTGAGGGCTTCCTCCACCTGGGTCTCGTCCAAGTCGAGGTCCTCTAGCTCTGCCAGCAGCGCCGCTTCATCGTCCAGGTCGGCCTCGTCGTCCTCCTCCTCATCGTACTCCAGGTCGTCGGAACCCTCGGAACCACCGACCGGGAAGGAGGAGGAGGGGGGAAGATAATTCTGCTCGCTGGGGTCCTCACCCTCAGCATAGTTGCCTGATGACCTACCTGGCAGAAGGCGCTCTGAGCCCGAAGCATCCATTTGCCTCAGGGCCCAGCTCACGTCACTATATTCGAGCTGGCCACGAGTGAGGGTCCTAAGATTCTGTAAACCTTGGGCGGTCAGGTTCGCCCCCTCCTCGAGCATGAGCCCCTTCATCTTGGATGAGATCCAGAGGTCGTTGGTCTCGGCCTCCTGGAACTGGGCCTCACGACGACTCACGCATTGGATGAGGGTTTCTTTGTTCTCGCGAGCCGCCTCGAAGAGTGCTCGTCGACCTGCCCTCCTGAGCTCATCTCCTTCACGTTCACCGATCATGAGGTCCATGCGCCCGAGCACCACGTCAATCCAGTCCTCGCCGGTGATCTGGGCCTCTGGGATGTCGTCAAACTTCGCCTGCATGGCGTAGTCAAACAGCTTCAAGAACTTTTCGCCACGTCTCCAGTGAGGCACGTCGGTGTTCGTGTTCCAGCGCCTCAGTGCCCGGCGCCAGGGCCGGTACTGAGCCCATCCGGGCCACGCCGGGGGGTCGGAATAGTCTCCCCTCTCCCAGGTCTGACCCGAGCTGGACCACCAACCGTCCTGCCACCTGTCGTCCCTACCGGTCGTTCTCCAGCTGTCGTCCTTGCTGATGTCGTCCTGCCAGCCTGGTCGCTGCCAGGCTCGCGACGGGTCAGAGCCTGAGCTCCATGGATCCGCTGCTGCTGCCTTCCACCCAGGATCCTTTGGCTTCCCGTCGCCATCGTCGTCTGTCGTAGTCCTCCGAGGAGTTGAGCCGGCTTCCTCGGCCGTCTCTGCTCCAGCCCGAGAGGGCTGAGCGGCACCGATGGTCTCTCGGATCGTGCCGGCCACTATCTCTCGGAGTTGGTCCATGGATATCGTCACTGTGCCGTCGGACGCCGCTGCCGCCCAGGCTGCTGGCTGCCCCCTGGGGGCGTCGGGGCTGAACGTCGCGCAGGCGAACTGATCGTCCTCCGCGGGCATCTTCGCGGCCGCGCCACGCTGGCGGCGCGAGCCTGGCCCTGGCCGGGAGCGCTGGAGCGGCCTCCGGGCGCAGCCCTCAGAGCTGCCGCCCGTCGCCTCCCATTGGCCCGCCAGCCTGGAACCAGGCTCCGCTACCAACTGTGGCAGCAGCAAGCGCAGTAAATGTTTTTCCCTGGAGCCATCATGAGTACGCGTCGGATCATGACACGCAAACTAAATGCAAAACCTGAGACACAAATTAAGCCCGCCTGTTTCACGTGGACCTCACTTGTGAGCTGGAGAAGGCGACGACCTACGAGGAGCTCTGCGCCGAGATCAAGAGGCGTTCGGAGGGCGACATGACGGGGTTCCCAGGCTACTGCGACGAGGCCCTCGTGTCCACCGACTTCGAGACGTGCCCCATCTCCAGCACGTTTGATTCCAAGGCGGGCATCATGCTGGACCCCACGTTCGTGAAGCTCGTGGCCTGGTACGACAACGAGTGGGGCTACTCGTGCCGTGTCGTTGACCTGATCAAGCCACAGTGGCATCGCCGACCGTCGACGACAGAGTGGCGTCCCCTCCCGCTCCTCCTCTTTTTCCTTGGATTGTGCGGCTTTCGGCTGCGTCTCCCCCTCCTCCTCCTCCTCTTTGCTCAGTCGGCGTTCCGCATCGCTCGGATTCCCCCCAACGCTGCCCACCTGGCACTGCGGCTCTCGGCTGCGCCCCCACATGGAGTCTGATGCCGAGGAGCTATACGGGCCTCGAAGGCACCCTGATGGCCCCCTGGCAAGACTCGGGGTGCTTTCCGATGGCTGGGGCCGCCAAGGAGTGTTTCGGTCTGACAGGCCCGCGATAGTCTGGCCCTGCTGGCGTGGTGTTCCCCCCACAGCCTCCAGGCCCTCCACAGGGTACAGTGGAGCGACCACAGTGGCATCTCCGACTCACGACGACATAGTGGCGTCCCCTGTGACAGCGCAGTCCCCCACAGAGGTCAGGCGCTCTGTTCCCCCCGCGGTCGCAGAAAACCCTCCGCAGCGCACGGTGGAGGGATCGCAGAGGCCACAGTACTCACAGTGTCTTCATTGGCGTCGCCCCTCCCTCATCCTCCGTCTATTTACCGGATTGTGCGGCTATCGGCTGCGTCTCCCCTCCTCCTCCTCCTCCTCCTCTCGCGCTGATACGGCGCCACACGGGTTCCTCCGAGGCTCCTCTGGAGCACTCGGGCATCTTTGGCACCTGGAGGTTCACTGGCAGGGCTCCGAGGTGCGGTCGGGCTGCGCGGCTGCCATGTGTTGTTTCGGACAGCCGGGGTCTGCTGCAGTCCGCCCCCGCCGGTGAGGCACCAGCCCCTGGAGCGGGCGCGGTTTGCCCGCGTGGTCTGGGAGTGGTTCTCGGCGCTTCTGGTGCTGGGCTACGGCATGGTGCAGCCTGGCGCGCCACCCCGCCCCGGCACCACCGGGGGCCGGACCTGAGGAAGAGCGCTGTCCCGACAAGTGGTTCACCCTTTGGCCGGTTGCCGTTGTTCCCCCATCAGGTGCGCCCCTGCCACCCCGGTTGACGCTCGCATCTTTGTACCCCCGTCTTTCGTGATGGATAAGCTGCCCGCGTTGTACGCCGACGACTTGGTTGTCCCGCTTCTCACGGCGGGCGCCGCCATCGAGCTCTTGCTACTGCACAAGTGGTATATCCTTTGGGAGTGCTTCTCGGCCCTCCCGCAGGGTGGTCCGTGGTGCTCGACCATGCTTGCAGCTGTATCCCCCCGGCCTTCAGAGTCAGGCAGTTGCAGGTTATGGACTCCGAGACAGGGACGACGTCTCCATGCATAGGTCGTTCGCTTATGCCCGACTACTCCCAGGAGTCCATGTGAGTGAGGCGTTCTTCGGTTACCCCCCTCTTCTGTCCGCGCGTGCTCTCGCGCCCGCCGCCTTTCCTCGTTCCTTCGCCTCCTCGTCCTTCCCATGCCTACGTCCCCGCTCTTGGGTCGCCCGCATCTCAATGGGGGGCATCTTGTCCTTGGCACGTGCACTTGTTGCGTCGGCCTATGCGCCGTCGTAGCCAATTATGTCGCCCTGTGCCCCTGCCGAGACCATCCCGCTTCCTGGATCTGTCCATGGGGCCGTCAATCAACAAAAACGTAACCCCACCAGCCCATCCAGAAACGATGCCCAGAAGAATTACCTCGATCAAGGAAGTGGGCAGCACACGGAGGAAGGGGGCGCCCCTGTGGAGACCTCTTGGAGCGTCTTGGGTGCATCGGGAAGTTTATTGGGGCCTCTTGGGGGCTTCTTGGGAGCATCTTGAAGGCCTCTTGGGCGCCTGTTGGGGCCTCCTGGGCGCCTCTTTGGGCCCTCTTGAAGCGCTCTTGGGAGCCTTGGGAGCGCTCTTGGGGCCATTTTGGGGGGACATCGATCAAACAAGAAACGAGCATTAGTTAGCGCTGCCCCTCGGCAGCCCAAACAATCGCCCGTTGGGGCGCTCATAGGGCGCTCTTGGAGCTCTCTTAGGCGTTCTTGGGGCCGTCTTCGGGCTCCCTGGAGCTTCTTTTCAAGCCATATTGGGCCATCTTGGAGCCATGTTGAGGCCTCGCATGGCCATCGGAAGCGAGAAAGCCTACCACATAGAATTTCCTAAGGTTTTGGCCTCTTCGGGGCCTCCTGGGGGAGCTCTTTGGCCACTTGGAGCCGTCTTGGGGCGGTCTTGGGGCATGTTGGAGCATCGTTGGGACCATTATGAGACATCTTGGAAAATCTTGAACCATCTTGGAGGTCATTTTGGGCTCCCCCAGGCGCTCCTGGATTCATCTTGTTCAGTGCCCCCCCAGAGGCCAACATTTGGAAACAACCTTCGTAAAACCAGTGATTTGGCATTCACGCCGAGGCCTCTTGGAGCATCTTGGGTGCCTCTGGGGGGGCTCTTGGGGCCTCTGGGGGTCTCTTGGGAGCCTCTTGGGGGCATCCTGGGGGCCTCTTGGGGATTCCTGGCCACCTCTGGGGGCCCTCTTGGGGCACCCTTGGGGGCCTTAGGGGCCATCTTTGGGCCATCTTGGGTGAGATCGATCACAGGAGGGCGGGCATTAATTAGGGTCCCCCCTTCAGGAGGCCACAATGGAGCCAACACCTGAGTAACACCAGTGATTCTGGCTTCCTCGCCGAGGCCGTTTTGGGCGTTCCGACACCTTGCGAAATCCTTTATCCAGGTCCATGGGGAGGAGGTCGGGGGAGGGTTACACCCCTCCCCGAAGGGGGAGAAGGAGGGGTGGAAGAGGAAACTCCCTAAGCCGCCGACGCCCAGAGGGCTGGTGGGATTGTCAGTCCTCCGGTAGCCGAGCTCCTTGGCCCGCCAAGGCCACGGGGCCGCGAAATTTGTTGTTTAATCCCCCCCCCCCCCCATTTTTTCGCCCACTGTCATTTCAGACGATCGCCTTGGCGACCGAGACGATCACCCTGGACCCTCCCGCCATGATCCCAAAAATCCCCCCAGAGGGTCTCAATAGCCAAGAGACTCCCGCGTGGACCGTAGTAAATTTGAACCAATCGCGGTGCTCTCCTATTTCCCTCTCCTCCTCCTCCTCCTCCTCCTCCTCCTCCTCCTCCTCCTCCTTTTCCTCCTTCCTCCTCCTCCTCCTCCTGCTCCTCCTCCTCCTCCTCCTCCTCCTCCTCCTCCTCCTCCTCCTCCTCCTCCTCCTCCTCCCCCTCATCCTCCTTATCCTCATCATTCCTCCTTCTCGTTCGCGTCCTCTTCGTTCCTTTCCTCTTCGTCACTGTGTTTGCCTTCCTCGTGGTAGTTCTCCTGCCCCGCCCCGTTGTCACTCTCGCCCTCCGCGCTGCCCTCGCCGTCCGCTCAACGACCCCAGTGGACAAGAGCGGCGATCCTCGTGTTTGTCAGGTCAGGCCTCTTTTCCTTTCCCTTCGTGCGTTTCCCCTCCGGTTTCCTCCTCCCCGAGGACGAGTGGTTCGAGGAGGCGTGCAGCCAGAGCGGCCAGAAGCAGAGGGCGTTCCGCAAGATGCTCTTCGGGCTATGCTTCTTCCACGCCCTCATCCAGGAACCATGCCGCCCTTTTCGTGTCGCCCTCCCTCTTGCCTCGCCCTCCCTCCTCGTCGTCGTCGGCGTTGTCGCTGTCGTTGTCGCTCTCGTTGTTGTTGTCGTCGTCGCTGTCGTGGTCGCTGGCTGCCTCGCAGCGCATTGCCTCTCAGCAGTGCCACTGGCAGCGACGACTGTTTCGCAGTTTTGGCAGCGCACTTTCGACGGGC
The DNA here is from genome assembly GCA_963575745.1 of Prorocentrum cordatum. Lineage (NCBI taxonomy): Eukaryota > Dinophyceae > Prorocentrales > Prorocentraceae > Prorocentrum > Prorocentrum cordatum. Next base: position 58,108 of record CAUYUJ010014506.1, read on the forward strand.
ACGGTATCTCTGTCTCTCTGTCTCGCTCCCTCTCTATCGTTCCCTCGTTTCTTCTCTCCCTCTCTCCCTCCCTCTCCCTCTCTCATTTGGGGTGCCAACTCTGAGAGCCATGAGCCCAAAAGTGTTGTTCCTTGTGTGGGCCCTCTCTGGGTGCGCATTGCTTCGAAGGTGACGGGGCGGTTTCCCCATTGCTTTGTGGTCGAGAGTGCGTCTCCCTGTCCCGGCCTGGCTAACTCAGGCTTCAGTGGGGCCATCCCGGGCACCTTCCGCCCGTCGACCCATGTTCATCGCGCCCTTTTTCCAGGACTGTTCGCTCGGGTACTTGTCAACTCTCGTGAGGTGTTCACGCTGATCGGTTCGTTGGTCTCGGGTGTGCGCGACGATACATGGATCCTGAAGTTTTCCCGAAGCCGGTGGAGCGTTGTGCGTTCCCCGCCGCCATGGCGCCCTCTCGGTTCGGAAGCTGCACTACTGGTAGACGCGTCATAGCAAGGGCTATTTCTCCCAGGGCTCCCAGGTGAGCTCCACCCTGCACCTCGGCCTCGGCCGGAGCGTCGCGTGACGCCAAGCGGGCTGACAGCGGGCGCCGTCCCCTCCCTCCTCCCGCCGCAGGCACCGGACGATGTGCGAGCCTCCTGCCCCACGCCGTCGCCCCTGGTGGTCTCGATCGGCGTCTCCGCCCCCGCCGCGGGCTTCTGAGGTGGATGGCGCGGCCGGCTGTTCCAGTAGGGGGCGTGGTTGCAGGCTTCGGTTCGGGCCTCGTGCCCTCCGCCCTTCGCGCGCGAAGTGCCCTGCCGCTGCTGCTCCGCGGTGCTGCTGCTGCCCTGGTCCCCGCTGCCGTGCCCCACTGCAGCTGCCTCCGGTGCGCCCTATGTCGCTCGCTGCCTTTGGTGCTGGGCTGGTCATGAGCAGTCCGCTTGTGAGAAAAAAAACGATGCTGTGAACACGCATCTTTTTTCGGATGGCTATGCGCCCATGTGTAAGCGATTTTAGGGCTGCGCGGATTCCACCAGAAGGATCGATCTCCGAGCTGATGGACTCGTGTTCTGACAAGACGGAAAAACCTTCCGAGGAAAAACCTGGAGGCCTCGCGCGGCGCGTAATAGTCTACGCCTACGGGTCGACGCTAGTCCGACGCTAGTGATCCATTCCACACGCCTACGGGTCGACGCTAGTCCGACGCAAAGCCGACGCAAAGCCGACGCAAACCCGACGTGGTCCGACGTGAACCCGACGTGAGTCCGACGTGAGTCCGACGCACACCGGGTCTCAGGTTGCCGCGCGAGGCCTCACAGGCCTTTCCTCACAGGGCTGGGCCACTGCCTGGCTGCCCCGAGCTGCCCGCCCGCGGCGCCGCCGGCCGCCTCCCTCCGCGCCTCCGCCCGCCCCTCCGCCGCGCATGCGAGCGGCGCGGTCCGCCTCGCAGAGCCGGCGGAGCCAGGAGCTCGTGTTGGGTCGGGCCTGTGCCTCCACAGGGGGACTTTTCCCAAACTAGTCAACAAGTAGCCGGGGGACGATGCTTCGAGTGTGCTTGAGCATTCTTTTCAATATTGTCTGACCATCTTTTATCTTTCGTCGAACATCTGCCTGTAGGGGGACATGCCCGACCTGAAGCTTGTGCGTTGGCACTGCGGTGCATCGGAGAGAACAAGACAAACGCCGCAACACACAACTTTTCGGCGATCCGCGCGGATTTCTTGGCTCCGCGCCTGCGGCCCCCCTGGCGGCGCTTCCGGCGCCGCCCCTGGCGCGCTCCGCGCGCCAGGGAGGGGGGTTCGGCGCAGGGGTCATGAAATCCGCACGGAGCGCCAAAAGTTTATGGTCAGGCGAGTTTGTCTTCTTCTTGGCATCGCTCGGACGTGTGCGTTTTTCCTTCGGCGAGGACCATCGAGGAGCATCCTTGACCATGTGGCGAAAAAACAAAAAACCACGCACGAAACCAAAAAAAGCACAGGGAATGGACGTCCGAGCGATGGCCAGTCTTCCAGTGAGAGCAGACCCTGTTCCTCTACGTCCTATTTCCTCTTCGACCTCACGTCCGCCCCCATCGTTGGATGGAGGGGGGCGAACGGGAAGGGGGCGGAGGAGGACACATACCAATAGGAACACTGGCATTACTGTTAATAGCACGTTAGAGCATACTTTGACGATGGAGTAGAAAACTCAGAGGGCGGATCATACTACACGCGCAAATACATGAGTACGAAGACCAGCAACGGCCATATGCATACGTTCATGCGAATAAGAGTGATAAAACAAAAGCAATGCTACTGTCGCTAGAAAACATGACGACCAGGGTAAGGATGAGGAGGAGGAGGGAGGTGAGGAGGGGAGAACGCGGGATGGGAGGGATGGCGGAGGATGAGGAGGGGGATGAAGAGGATGAGAAGGAGGAGGAGACAGAAGATGACGACCCTTCCTTCCTGGATCACGTTCCCGTCCCTCGTCCCCGGCAGCCTGTTGAAAGGCGCGGCTGTAGTTCTTTGAAAATTGTGTCAGTTTCTCCATCCCCCTTTTCCCCATCCGCCCCTGCTGCTCATTATCCCCTCGGGGCTTAGGGGGCGCAGCGTAGCCGGCCAGCAACTGGCGGGTGTGTGCGTGGTGTGTGCGTGGTGTGTGTGTGTGTGTATTCGTGCGTGCGTGCCTGCGTGCCTGCGTGCCTGCGTGTGCGTGCCTGCGTGCCTGCGTGCCTGCGTGCCTGCGTGCCTGCGTGCCTGCGTGCCTGCGTGCGTGCGTGCGTGCGGGCGTGCGTGCGTGCGTGCGTGCGTGCGTGGGTGTGTGTGTGTGTGTGCGTGCGTGCGTGCGTGTGCGTGCGTGCGTGCGTGCGTGCGTGCGTGCGTGCGTGCGTGCGTGCGTGCGTGCGTGCGTGCGTGCGTGCGTGCGTGCGTGCGTGCGTGCGTGCGTGCGTGCGTGTGCGTGTGTGTGCGTGTGTGTGTGTGTGCGTGTGTGTGTGTGTGTGTGTGTCTTGGCTTTCTGCGTGCCGTGGACGCTGCCGCGCCGCCCGCCCGTCGCCGCCCGCCGTCCTGCCTCCGTCCCTTTTTTTGTTTCAGCAGGAGGAGGAGGAAGAGGAAGGAGGAGGAGGAGGAGGAGGAGGGAGGAGGAGGAGAAGGAGGAGGAGGGAGGAGGAGGAGGAGGAGGAGGGAGGAGGAGGAGGAGGAGGGAGGAGGAGGAAGAGGGAGGAGGAGGAGGAGGAGGAAGGAGGAGGAAGAGGAAGGAGGAGGAGGAGGAGGAGGAGGAGGAGGAGGAGGAGTTTCTTGGGTCCGCCGGTGGGTTCTGGTTCGGTGGCCCGGGTCGCCTGCCTCCTGGGTCGCAGGAGGCCTCTCATCGCGCTCCGAATCCTGTCCGGCTCCCGAAAGACCTGTCCGTGCGCCCCGGTCGATGGCCGGACGTGGCTTGGCATCGCTCGGACGTGTGCATTTTTCCTCCGGCGAGGACCATCGAGGAGCATCCTTCATCATTTGGCGAAAAAAACACGCACGAAACCGACAAAAACACAGGGAATGGACGTCCGAGCGATGCCCAGGAGGATGAGGAGCACTGCGTGTTCCCAACCGCTGATTGAACACCTGTCTCTCTCCCTGTCTCTCCCTGTCTCTCTCATTCTCTCTCTCTCTCTCTCTGTCTCTCTCCGGTCTTCTTCATCTGGGATCGGCAGCGTACACTCTCGTGCCGTCACGGACTGAGTCGAGGAGGCAGGAGGAGGCGTAGGAGAAGCAGGAGGAGGAAGAGGGGAGGAGGAGGAGGAGGAGGAGGAGGAGGAGGTGAAGGAGCAGGGAGGAGGCACGCGCGTGTGCGCGCGCCCGCACACTGCGCGGCCTGTCTGGGCGTCCTGGAGAAACGCGGCGGGGGCGCGAGCGTGAGCGAGGGATGAGGAGGAGGGGTGGACGAGGAGGCATGTCGGCTGGCTGGTTGGAGGGAGGATGAGGAGGACAAAAAGAGGAGGAGAGGAGGAGGATGAGGAGGAGGAGGACGAGAAGGAGGAGGAGGAGGAGGAGGAGGTTGAGGACGAGGAGGCGGAGGCGGAGGAGGAGGAGGAGGAGGAGAAGGAGGAGGAGGAAGAGGAAGAGGAGGAGGAGGAGGAGGACGATGAGGCGGAGGAGGAGGGACGAGGCAGGAGGCAGGAGGCAGGAGCAGCAGAGGCTGGAGGTGGGCAGTTGCCGGAAGGAGGCGGTGCCCGCCGCCGGCTCGAGGAGCGCTGCAACTACGGCCCCCTCGGCTGGAACATCCCCTACCAGTTCTCCGAGCCAGACCGGCAGATCTGCGTGTCGCAGCTGCGGATGTTCATCGAGGACGCCGGGAGGAAGGGAGGAGGCGGAGGGGGGTGGAGCAGGAGGAGGAGAGAGGAGGGAGGAGGCAGGGAGGAGGGAGGGAGGAGGGAGGAGGACGAGTAAGAGTAGCAGGAGGGGAGGACGAGGGATGAGGGAAGAGGAAGGAGGAGGAGGACGAGGAGGAGGAGGAGGAGGAGGAGGAGGAGGGGGAGAAGGAGAGGAGGGGGAGATGTTAGGACATGGCCATGCGACTGGGTGAGCTACGCGGTTTAGGGATTCAAGTGTTGCATGTTAGTGATGGGCCGCAACTATTTGGTTCAAGTGCTCTCGCCTTCTAAAAAGGTTCCTCTTGCGCCCCGCGACTTCCAGTGCTGAGATGGCAGCGGCGGCCGCCGCAAAGACCCCAGTGGACTATCCGGATTACAATGTAACGCTCTATATTTGATGTCTAAGAAGCCTTGATAACGTATATTTTCACATACGTCAGCACTGCACTCAAGGCCGATCACTAACGGATGAGACTGCTATTCGAGCATAGCGTCACATTGGACACCATGACGGGTGACGACGATGGTTGATGCTATATACGAAGTACAACATTAATGTTTTTTGTTGGTCATGAACCGCAGCGTGTACTGCGATACAAAAAGGTTCCAAATTCCAAATGCATCCGAACGTTTCGGAACTCCCCAAAGCTGTATTGTCCCGCTGGAGGCACGAGGGCCGGAGGAGGTGGGGACTAACCAGTCAGCGAGTACAACGCCGTTCAACAAGTAATGTCGGGCGACAGGACCAAGTTTTGGGAGTGGAGCGAGACGTTGGTGAACGCGCTTGCCCAAGCGAAGCACCCGCATTGAACATCCTCATGATATTCGAATAACACATTTGAAACCATGGAGTGGACGGTACCCGATGACGAAAAGGACGAGCTGATGCAGATTCTGAAAGGGAGATTAACCTTCAGCGGCTACACCAAAGCGTCAACAGCCAAGGAACGAGGAGACGACGCCAAATATCACACACTATGTAAATTTGGCGAGGAGCTCTGGTACTTATTCAATGACACATTGGACAGGACGGAAATGAGGATAACCCAAAGGTTTGCACAAACGAGATATGGTTTAATGGTTCACCCCAAAATTGAAAAATGGTGCTCGCCCGTTACAGGAGTCACCCTGTCACGCGAAATTAACCTGGCTGCGAATTCAGAAAGGTCCCAGAGGGTTAACGATGTGGCGCCACAGCTGGGTCAGTGGAGTTCGCTGGTAGGGTTCCTTGCGAAATGCGGGGGTGCATGCTCTTTACCTTTGCCGTTCAGGGTGACTGCCTTCAGGACCATCATGACCCGCGTAAGCGAATGGCTTGACGACTGGCAACAGGACTGCTTCAAAATGTCGGGATCGTTAGTTCTTGGCGCTTGCCAGGGACTCTTCATCAATCGTGAGGTCTGGACACGAAGAAAAGACTGGTCGCCGACACGAGGAACAACAACTCGATGGAGATCGGCCAAGCTAGCGATGAAGACGCTGGAGAGCAAGGCGCGAATGTGAACGAGCCCAGCTACGATGACAAAGGTGGAGATTGGTGCACCTAAAATAGGGGGAAATGAGTTGTGACGGCGATGCAAACGAAGGTAGCAAAGGAACAACAGCAATGGTAAAGGGCGCATGTTTCTCAAGCGTGGCGGACATGGACACATTGCCAAAGACTGCGCCGCGAAAGGAAGCAGGACAATTAGGTGGAAAAGGGGATGCTTGGCCCCAGCGGTTACCAATGAGCGCAGGTAGAAAGGGTGCAAGGACGGGCGGCAGGGCGCCCAGGGTTGCCCGATGGGGCTGCGTCAAAAGAGGTGGCAAGCGGGGCCCTTGAAGGGCTTTCCAAGTGAACCGAGTTCCCATGCGGAAAGGAGGAGGCCAGGGAGGATTTCGTCGATCAGCGAGAGGGGGTGCTGCAAGTGCGGCGAACGGGGTCACGTCGCAGCGCGCTGCCCCAGGAATGCCAATGTAGTCACCCCAGGCTAAGGCGGGGGACAGGAAGCACATGGGAGCCCGCGCGCATGTTAAGGCAGCCCCTACCTGGACCCAGATGCCACCGCGCCGAGATGAGCGAGACCATTGCCGCCGGTGGAGTTACCAGCCGCGCAATAGCGCCAGACCCAGTTAAACGCGCGCAGGAGTGGAGGGCGCGGCGCCCGGATGCAACGGGGAGAAACAGGGGGGCGATTTTAGGGATCAAGAAGAGGCGCGCGCCGTGTCAGCGTCGCGCCCCCCGCGGTCACGACGCAGGCTGGGGCTGCAGAATCGGGCGGCGCATCCACGGGGGGCGCAGTTTGTGGGAATGGAGGGGCCCAGAAATGAAGCTAATGACGCGCCAGTAAGGGGCCGGGAGAGCGCGATGGAGACGATCGCTGCCACAGTGAATTCCAGAGCCTACGACGCGGCTGGGCCTCTGAACGCGGCGCCCCACTTTCCCGTTAAACCCGCGGGGGCTTTCAGGGGCGGCAAGCGCTGCATCGCGGCCAAAGGGTCGATCGCCAGCGGCCAAGGGCAGCGAGTTGTTGCGGGTGGAAGCGAGAACGACTCGACAGTGAGCGCGCCCGCCCAGGTAGTCACCACCCACCGAACCACCCCAACCCAACCCGAAGGCCTCAATCTGCCCTCCATTTCCAGTTGGGGGGGTCGGGGAACACTGAAAAAACACGTATGGAACTCGTGCCCCCCCCAGCCCGAAATTCGAATCTTCGGGTTGGGTTGGGGTTGTCTGGTAGGTAGTCAGGTAGCTGGCGTCGAACGAAGAAGTATTCGGGCCTGCGCGCGAGATGTTAGATGCAGACAATCACGCAGTTGTAGATCGAGACAAGGATGGGCGACCCAGCATTTGCCTCGATCACGAGGAAGCGGGGCAAAAGACGACGATCCAAGAGACGAGCGGCGCCCGCCCGCTCAGGGTCCGAGCCCCGAATGTAGCTGCGAGCCGGGGGGGGGGGCGAGCACAGGTGGAAGAGGTCAGCGGGGGGAGGTGCGAGGATTTTCCCAGGCAGGGGTGTTCTCGCGGCGCATCTGTGCCACTGAGTCCGGCTGAGCCCGCGCGCCCCAGTTGAAATCCAGCCACCGCGAATCTGGAGGACGACCAGGATGACGCGGAACGGGGGCAGCGAGCAGGGGGCGAGGCTGAAACGCCCGGATACCCCGATGAATCGCGCGCGATTTGAGGCCAAGCACAGGGGGATCTAATATGCATGACAAAAACCGTTTAAATAGTTCGACGTCAGCCCTCCCCCCCTCCCAGTGCGTTCGAGCGCAGGGAGGCAAGGGGGCCGCGCAAACGGAGGATGGAATCAGGAGGCAGTGCGCACTTGGGATATCAGTTGACAGCGCGCGGTAGGTGGCACACAGGGCGACGGTGAACCGAAAGGAAGGGGCATCCCATTGTAGTTACGCGTTGTCCAGTATGCCGAGTTAGAGCCGCGTGCCATTCATGGACGGAGTGGATCTTTATCCGATCAAAGTAGGTTTCGGAGAGCCCCGAGGGAATTCCAAGAGGGGCCCACGAGGGCCCCAAAAGAGCCCAGTGCGGCATCAGAAGGGGATCCACAAAAGCCCCGCCTCAGCAGCCCCCCAGAATTTGCACATTCGGTCCCATTCTCTGATCCACTCTGGGGAGGCCCTCCTCGGAGCCTTCTCTTCTGGCCCTCCGGGTCCTCGGGGGGTCCCCCATGCCATTTTGGGGCGGCCGAAGATGACGTCAGTGGGGCTCGGCGAGGAGTTCGGGGGGGGTCGTTTTGAGCGGCGCTTGCGACGAACGCCCGCAAGTTTGTCGTGGGTGCCTCTTTGGGCCCAGTCGGGGGCCTGTTGGGGCCCCCATGCGACGCCGTTGCCGGCGTGACCTCGGGCGCGCGGTGGAAAGCAGCATGCGACGCAATCGCCGATGCAAGTCGGGCCGCGGGCGCTGCGATCGCGGCGCTGCGAATTCGGCCGCGGGCCACGAGATTGCCGCGGCGACCAACAGAGCGGTCACGCACCACAACGACAACCATTCCCAACAAATGCGCTGGCGCGAGCGCGGGTGCTGCGAATGGGGCGGGGTGTGTTACGCGGAAGCGAACTTGCCGCAAAGCAGAGTCGTCTCATCTCGCCGACCGAGATGAACAATTTAGTTGCTACATCTTCGCGTGCGACCCGTGCGGCCGTGGCCGCGACGAGGGATGCTCGACTTCGCCATCGGGGGCCATCGCCGATCTATCGGCGATGGATCGCTGATTCTTTTCTGCTGCCTTGAGCCGGCACCCTCCCCGTCCGCTTGCCCCGAGGAGTGCGGCGAAAGCCAGTTATCGCCGCTTCCATCCGCACCCGCATTGCTGCCTCCAGCGCGGCACGATAAAAGGGGGGGCGCCAGAACCAGGGGGCAGGTCTGGCCGCGACTTCGTTATGGACCCTCGCGAGGACGCGGCGAGCGCCTCGCACGGACGTGGACGCCTGACTCGGGAAAAGGAAAGATTCGAGTGAGCAGGAACTCGGGTTTGCCGACGTTTTTTTTTACGAGCGCGTCCTGGATTCTGACGGTCTGGTTTCCGTTGGATATTTTGCAGCGGGAGCTCGCGCCAAGTCTCAGATTGGGCCACCGTCATTTTCATGATGGCCCCGTCAGGCCAACCCGAGTCCCCCGCATCCGAGTCTTACTCGGGCGCGGCATAGAAGGGGGTGATGGTCAGGGGGCTGGAGATAATGGCGTGGGCCGTGATATTTCCGCAGACTTCGGGGCGCCTCTTCTTATATCTCTTCACGTCCTCTGGCTTCCCCTTGGGCCGCGCACGTGTCGCCAGCCACGATTTGCGTCCCCCCCCCCTCCCCCCCCCCCCTCCCCCCCCCCCCCCCCGCCCTCCCCCCTCCCCCCGCCCCCCTCCCCCTCCCCCCTCCTCCCTCTCCCCTCCCTCCTCCCTCCTCCCTCCCCCCTCCCCCCCTCCTCCCTCCTCCCTCCCTCCTCCCTCCTCACCCCGACGTACGTCTCCCCGACTGAAGTGGAGACGGCAACGCCATCCGCCCTCGCCGCGCGCGGGCCTGGTAAGCAGGCGCGCCCCGCCCCCCGCGGCTTGCGGCGGGCGCGGGGGGCGCGGAGCGGATCGGCAGCCCCGCGGGGGCGCGAGGGCGCGAAGTTGGGCGGCCCAGGGTTCAATCGGGCACGTCCCTCCACAGCAGGAAAAAAACGTCCCTCCTCCTCCTCCCCTCCTCCTCCTCCCTCCTCCTCCTCCTCCTCCTCCTCCTCCTCCTCCTCCTCCTCCTCCTCCTCCTCCTCCTCCTCTTCCTCCTACTCCTCCACGGAAGGGCGCCCTCCTCGCTCCGGGGGACCTTGGGCGCTCCGGGGTTCAATCAGGAAGATTAAACAATGTCAAGCCGATAATAAATGGACGTTTTTTCCCCAACCATCTCGTGGTGTTGGGTCCTCGTTTTGAAGAGACGATCCCCGCGTCTCCTCCCGCCCGCCCCCCCCCCAGTGGGGGTGGCCACATGCGCCCGCCATACCCAGTGCAGCGTTTCGTGGCCCCGTAGGGAGCTCCACCTAAGGGCCCAGTGGGGGTGGCCACGTGCGTCCGCCACACCCAGTTCAGCGCTTCGTGGCCCCATAGGGACCTCCACCGAAGGCCCCAGTGGTGGACGCCCGCATGCGTCCGCCACACCCAATACAGCGTTTCGTGGCCCCATAGGGACCTCCACCGAAGGTCCCAGTGGGGGTGCCCGCATGCGTACGCCACACCCAGTACAGCGCTTCGTTGCCCCATAGGGAGCTTCGCCCAAGGCCCCAGTGGGGGTGGCCACATGCGCCCGCCACACCCAGCACAGCGCTTCGTGGCCCCATAGGGAGCTCCACCTAAGGGCCCAGTGGGGGTGGCCACATGCGTCCGCCACACCCATATCAGCGCTTCGTGGCCCCATAGGGAGCTCAACCGGAGGCCCCAGTGGGGGTGGCCTGATGTGTCCGCCACAGCCAGTGGGGGTGCCCGCATGCGTCCGCCACACCCAGTACAGCGTTTCGTTGCCCCATAGGGAGCTTCGCCCAAGGCCCCAGTGGGGGTGGCCTGATGTGTCCGCCACAGCCAGTACAGCGCTTCGTGGCCCCATAGGGAGCTCCACCTAAGGGCCCAGTGGGGGTGGCCACATTCGTCCGCCACACCCATTTCAGCGCTTCGTGGCCCCATAGGGAGCTCAACCGGAGGCCCCAGTGGGGGTGGCCTGATGTGTCCGCCACAGCCAGTACAGCGCTTCGTGGCCCCGTAGGGAGCTTCACCGAAGGCCCCAGTGGGGGTGGCCACATGCGTCCGCCACGCGCAGCGCAGCGTTTCGCGGCCCCATAGGGAGCCCCAGCCAAGGCCCCAGTGGGGGTGGCCGCATGCGTCCGCCACACCCAGTACAGCGTTTCGTGGCTCCATAGGGAGCTCCACCAAAGGCCCCAGTGAGGGTGCCAGCATGCATCCGCCACACCCAGTACAGTGTTTCGTGGCCCCAAAGGGAGCCCCAGCGAAGGCCCCAATGGCACCGCCCGCATGCGTCCGCCACACCCAGTACAGCGTTTCGCGGCCCCACAGGGAGCTCCAGCGAAGGCCCCAGTGGCACTGCCCGCATGCCACCTCCCCACCCCACCCATTACGGCGCGGCCCTCACGCGTTTCGTGGTCCACCGAAAGCGGCACTCACATCGCGTTATTCACAAATTCGTATGGTTGGGCCCTTCGCCAGGATAATATATATATATATATATACATGTATATATATATATGAATACATATAGACACACACACATATATATATATATATAAGTAAATGAACTATGTTTGGGGGTATGTTTCATTGTTCGTTTAAAATCCGCCTGTAGGAGGACATGCCCGACCTAAGCCTAGGGGAAACAGGTTCGGGGAAGCGTAGCGGTGATCGCTTTCTTATTCATTGTTTTGCCGATCGGCGCGGGCCCTCGCACCCCCCCCCTCCTCTGCCCTCCCCCCGTGGAGCAGGTCTTGGCTGTTCCTGGCGCCGCCTGTTTCGAGCAGGTGGAGTCTCCCCCATGGGACGCACTGTTGCAAACAGTCGCACTAAGCAGAGGTCCGGAGCCAGACCCCCCCCTCCCTCCCTCCCCCCCCCTTCCGCCCAATGTCAAAGCGCCTCCGACTAGGAAATTGCTCCCATGCTCGATCTCGCAGAGACTCGGCTCTGCCGGCGCCTGGCCCCCCGCAGCCTCAAAGCAGCAGCCCGCAGAGATTCACTGCCGATCGATGGTGCCACCACTTCGCCACAGGCTGGGAAAAGGTTTTCTCCCTACGCCGCCACATGGTCCAATGCCGCATAAGAGGAGGATTTGTGTGAGCGATTGTTGCACTACATTCCCAGGCCGAACGTTTTTCCTCTTGGACTGCAATCTGAGAACACCGATGGATCCCATTGGATCCCTTTTCGGGTGTGCGACAGTATCGTGGATCCTATGGCTGTCTTGAGCGGATCCAATGTCCCGTGTGTGGAAAACCAGTGGATCCATATCTTTTCCAGGAATGAGTATACAATAATAATTAGCATCCCAGACCCAGGGGAAATTTGATCCGCGGGGCACCGCACGCAAAGCATCACGCCATCCACGGAACTGTGGATCTGCTGACCAAGGCTATGATTCTACGGGAAGGGGGGGTCTTTCCAGGACGGAGAGAGGAAGGAGGAGGGAGGAGGTACGAGGAGGGTGTTTGGACCGCATGGCCGGCGAGGCGGACGGGATCGGGTGCGGAAGGTTTTGTTTGTTTTTCGGTTGTTATTGGGGTGTTGTTGTGCCGTAAGGAGAAATGTCTCCGAGTTTGTAGTGCTGTAGGCCTCCCTGATGGGGTCGGAGTAGACGGGGTCGGAGGGTCGCGCCGCATCGCCGAGGCATCGCCGATGCGTCGACGATGCGGCTCGATGTGGAGCCCGATTTTCTCCATGCCGACGTCGCCGATGCATCGCCGACGTCGCCGATGCATTGGCGATACAGGCCGAGCCTTAGATACCATTGATTCGGACCCCATCCAGGAGACCCCTAAGTGCACATCTGCACGGGATCTTTTCCGCCGATGCGCCTGGCTCCTTACTCAGCTGCTCTTCGGGATTCGGCATTTTTTGCCGACTGCGCCAGGCCCTGGGCCCGAAGGCGCAGCGCCCTCCTGGGCGGAACGCAGCCGTTCGCTCGCTCGAGCGGGTTTTGCCGACGCTTTCTGGCGGACCCGTCACTAATCCTGACTCGAGCAGTGGCGAAGCGTCCTGGCTCGCCTATAGTTCCACCAAATAATGTTCTAAGAAGCTTTTATGGTCTGCACGACGTGTTCTTGGAACATGCTTAGCCCAGACTGTCTTGTTTTGACACGTCGGGTTTATGTTCTAAGAACACTGCTTTTGTTCTTAGAACATTTCTGGGTTCTAAGAACATCGTGGTAGGCCTATAGGAATGCCGGCACGGTCGGTCCCTGCTCAATTGACGGCCCGTTTTTCGCGGGATGTTTGCAGCGTCGGTTCGCGCCGACTTCCAGATTTGGGCGCGTCTTTTTCGGACGGCCCCCCCGTCAGGCCAGCTCGAGCCCTCCAAGCTCGGATGCTACACCTCCCCGAAAGATCTGCGACGATGCCCAGCAGCATCGCTTGTCCCAAGCCGGCGGCAGCGGCCGCCGTTGGGCAGCCGCCTCTGTCTCATTTGAGGCGGGGGCGGCGCCCCGCGGCGGTAACGACAGCGGGCCTTGCTGACAGAGGACAGTCGCTGCTGCCCGTCCTTGTCCCCGTTCTTTCCGTCCCCCTGTCTCCAGGCCTCCTAGATTGGGTCGGAGTGAATGGGGGGTCGGAGGACTCCGCATCGCCGACGCATCGGCGATGCGGCTCGATGTGGAGCCCGATTTTCTCCTCGCTGGCGTTGCCGATGCACCACCGACGTCGCCGATGCATCGGCGATACATAGGCGATGCATCGCCGATTCATCGGCGATGCGGCGCGATCCTCCGACCCCATCTACTCCGACCCCATCAAGCAGGCCTCTAATGTCGATCCCGCCAAAAGGAGAACAACACCATCCCGTACACGGCCCTGCGCTACACGGCCTCCGAGGCCAACTACGGGGGCCGCGTGACCGACGGCCACGACAGGACGCGCCGGTCAGCCACGTCCGCTCCGCTGGGCCCGTTCATCGAATGGCCTTCGGCCCATGCCGCCACCGTCTGGCGGCGATTTTGTTAATACTATGTTTGATTATTTCCCAACCATCCTGTGGTGTTGGGTCCTCGTTTTGAAGAGACGGTCCCCCGGTTCCTCTCCTGTTCTCTCCTCTCCTCTCCTCTCCTCTCCTCTCCTCTCCTCTCCTCTCCTCTCCTCTCCTCTCCTTCTCCCCTTCCTCCTCCCTCCTCCATAATCATCGTCATCACCAGCTTCAGCACCTCTCACACGTTTCGTGGCCCCATGGGGAGCTTCACCGAAGGCCCCAGTGGGGGTGCCCGCATGCGTCCGTCACACCCAGTACAGCGCTTCGTGGCCCCATAGGGAGATCAACCGAAGGCCCCAGTGGGGGTGCCCGCATGCGTCCGCCACGCCCAGTACAGCGTTTCGTGGCCCAAAGGGAGCTCCACCGAAGGCCCAAGTGGCGGTGCCCGCATGCGTCGGCCACACCCCGTACTTCGTCTCGTGGCCCCATAGGGAGCTCCACCGAAGGCCCCAGTGGGGGTGCCCGCATGCGTCCGCCACACCTAGTACAGCGAATCGTGGCCCCCTAGGGAGCCCCACCGAAGGCCCCAGTGGGGGTGCCCGCATGCGTCCGCCATTCCCAGTACAGCGTTTCGTGGCCCCGTAGGGAGCTCCACCGAAGGCCCCAGTGGGGGTGCCCGCATGCGTCCGCCACACCCAGTACAGCGCTTCGTGGCCCCATAGGGAGCCCCACCGAAGGCCCCAGTGGGGGTGCCCGCATGCGTCCGCCACGCCCAGTACAGCGCTTCGTGGCCCCATAGGGAGCTCCACCGAAGGCCCCAGTGGGGGTGCCCGCATTCGTTCGCCACACCAAATACACTCAGACATATCGTCTTCGTTCGTGCCGAGTTCCACACCACATATTTCGGCGCACCCCTCGCACGGGTCGTGGCCCCATA